>PVKP010016972.1:0-46845 GCA_004027715.1 Plecturocebus donacophilus
GCTGGCCTTGGCCAAGATTGCCCAGCAGACCTGGGGTTGGGGGCCCACATTCAGCTGATGGAGCCTTGAGTTCGGCTTTGGCTCGGCTGGAGACTAAGCCGCAACCTGCAGGATGGGCTTAAAATCTGTTTTCATGGCATCCTACGTTCCCTTTGGTTGAGCTGGGTGTCCTGAGGGCACTGGAGTGTGATTCTTGCCCATCCTGCCCCATTCCCTGCTGGTTTCTGAGGATGGGGGTGTGTCCAGTGTGGAGAGGGAGAAGGAAGCCCCTGAGGCCCCGTCTGTGGGCGTCAGGCCCCTCAGCCTCAGGGGATTCCTCCCCAACACAAGCAGGCGGCAGCCTCCAGCCCTGCCCCAGAGGCCTCTCTGACCTCCCTCGTCTGGCCCTTGTGCTGCTCTACAGAGCCCAGGCTGGGCTCCCACGGGGACTTTGGTGTCTCCAGAAGGGCAGGAGACTTGGGTCCTGGTTCCAGCTCCATCATGGGGCAGAAGATGGTCCAGCTACCCTCCCCACATGTGCACGTATGAGACAGAGGTGCACCAGCCATCCGTCTGGATCTGACACCCTCCCGGATCTCAGCCCAGGATCAGTCTGCCTCCAGGGCTGAGGCGCACAGAGCTCCGCGGGCCCAGCTGACCTGCAGCTGCTGATTCTGTCTCAGGGCTCCATCCACCTCCGGGTGCAGGCTTTTCAGAGACTGGTCCAGCTGCTCCTTCTTGGCCCCCAGCCTCGCCATGTTCTCCTCCCTCTTCAGTGTCTCTTGCTGTCTGCAGAGAGCCCAGGAGGCAGAACCTGTGGCCTCCTGGCAGGGAATGAGGTCAGGCCAGCCCTGCTCTGGGAGCACAGGGTGCCTCTGGGAAGGACTCTGAATTCCCCTAAGAGCTGGCAGGGTCAGGAAGGGCACTGCCCTGGGCCAGGACCCCCGGCCTTACCCAGGTCTATCTGACATCTGCAGCCAGAGTGACAGCTTAAGGAGGAGCATGGGGCCAAGTCCTCATCCAGCTACAGACCAGCAGAGGACCACCGACGTCCTCGATGGGAGACTGTCTACATCTCTTAAGGTGACATCCCAGGATCTACCCCGAAACCCTCTTCTCAGTGTTCCTTCAGGCCTCATGAGCCATGATCCCTGCACCGTCTGGCACCTGCCTTCTGCTGCTGGCACTCAGGATCTGCTGAGCTCGTACAGGCACAGGCTGTGAGAGCCAGGCACACCCGCTGCCTCAGTCCCAACAAGCCCGTGGCACTGGCATCGCCCTCCCCCCATCCATCCTCCTTGCAGGCTGCAGGCTGCCCCAGTGAGCCCCCTCTTTAGTCACCCACTCCCCACCCCATGGGTACAGGTCAGGAGGGGGAAGCTGCAGGTTAAATATCAGGGAAGGTTACCCAGGAAACAGACATTGTCTATGGGGAAGTCGGCAGGAACCTTTTGTTCCCTTGTGAATGGGCTCTCTGGAGGAAAGGATTGAATCTAAGAGTTCTCTCTTACAGCGAGCAGCCCTGGAAGGGGGACATGATCCACCAGCCCCAGGCAGCCTGCTTCCAGCACCCGCAGACAGCCTAGGGCATGCCTCATGGGTGGTGGGTGTGGACGGGATGCCATGATGTCACAGGCCCGGGGGCTGAGGCAGGCTTGGAATCCAGGCCTGGCTGTCTGTACCAGGCTGCCTCCAGTCTTGGCCATGCCCGGCCCCCAGGGTCTCGCCTGCTGGGGCTGTGTCCTGGAGTGCCAGGCCAGTCCTCTGTTGGCCCCACTGCCCTCTGTTGGGCACTGGCCCTGGCCCAGGATTGGGCAGCAGACCAGGGGCTCAGGGCACACACTGGCACACCACAAACATGCCCTCTTGGCTTCAGGGCTGGGGCAGGCCAGGTGTCGGTCCCTGATACAGAGGGGATAATTTGAGTGGGTAAAGTTAGTTATGGGGTCAGCGGTTGGAACTTTACAAAAAATAAGGGTTCCCTTCTTCTTCAGGGTTGAGAAAAACAAAGAGTCCCCCTGCACTGAAAAAGGAAGCCCTGTTTCTTTAAAAATCCAGTTACACTCCTGGAAGTGCATGTTATAAAGAAGAGAAAAGTGAAATCCAAAATAAATAAACGGCCACATCCGGGTTTCCCCTCCTGAGACACCAATAAAGGTTTATGGTTTTGTGGGCCCCTCACAGCTGACCTCCTGGAACTCATTAGCTGTTCCTTCCCTCCCCTCCTCGGGCTCCAGGGACTCATGGCGGGCACTGTGCCCACAGCTGGCTCTGCGTCCTGGGCAGTGCTGTTGCAACCAGGGCTGAGGCACACACCCTGCTCCCCCACCCCTGGCCCCATCCACGGGAGGCCCCAACACCCAGTTTCGTGTCTCAGGGCTGTTCTCCTTCGGGAACAGCAGCAGGGCTGGTGACTGGACCCCGCTGGCTGGCCCTCCTCTGGGGGGCAGGTGGTCCTTCGTGGACAAGCTGGCTGCTGGCTTTTGGGACTGTCCTGGCCTGCTGGTCAGGCTGGGCTGCAGGGCCCTGTGCTGGTGGCAGTGAGGCCGTGGGAAGGGCCACCTGCTCTGGGGAGGCCTCAGGATCTGGCTTCCACACTTCATAGATGGGACACTGACCTGCAGGGGCCAGCCCAGGAGAGGCCGTCCTCCCCTCTCCCGTCCCGAGTGCCCATCTTCCTTCCGATGCCTCCTCTGGAGCCCTTCCCACGCTGAGCCCCCCTGCCTACTCCTGGATGGGGGCTGTGAGGACAACAGGCCCCTGGGCCCACAGCTGGTGGAGCTCGCTCTGCAGGGCCGGCCCAGGTGGCTGTGTGGGCACCTTCCCTGCGCCTGCAGGGCCTCAGCAGGACACAGCAGAGGGACAAGGGGCTACCCCACAGGTCCACGGATGGAAGGCCAAAGACCCCCACCCTTCCCGGCCCTCCCCCTGCACCATCTGCCCTGCGATGGTGAACAAACTTCCTAAGGAGAACGAGGTCAGGCCCTCCAGGGTGCTGGGGGTGGGAGCTTGTGGATGGGTCACGGTGCTGGTGACACCGACTTGGCCTTCCAGGCATGTCCCTCCAGCTGGGTGATCCAGAGGTTCTCCTGTGGCTCTCCCTGACCTCAGCGGTCACTCTGTGGCTGTGTGGGGAAGGGTGGCAGGAGCACAGCTGGGAGGGGGTGACTGTGGGCTCGGGTCAAGAGGCCATGAGGAGACCTGGGCGGTGGGTGACAGGGCCCAGGGATGCCGAGCTGGAGGCAGCCCTTCCAAAAGCATTCGGTCCAGAGGGAGGTGGGCACAGATTCTGTGGGGACTCTGGCCTCAGGCCACCAGTACTACCCATCCTGCACCTTGGACCCACAGGGAGGGTGGGGCCTGTGCCCACGAGATGCACCAGCTTCTCCACTCAGCCCCGTTTGTGAGCCGAACAGTCGCTGTGCAGGACCCTGACGGTGCCCCAGAGTCATTTAAACAGCCCGCACTGTAGAAAGGGCAGTGTCCAGCCCCGGGGCCCTGGACGGCCACCATGTCCACATCAGGGAGGAGCCCGACTGTGCAGACAGCTGGAGGGGCCGGCGTCAAGGAGAGGAGGATGAACAGAAAGAGGGATCAGTGCGAGGCCACCCCTCGGGCTGGGACCATGTGCCCACTCTGCCCTCACCTGCCAGGTGGGGACCTGCCTGCACCCAGCCCCTGCTGTGGGGCGGCGAGCCCCCCAGTGTGAGTGCCTGGGTGCATGTGGAGTGCTCACAGAGGACAAGAGGGTGGCCTCTCGGGGGATGGGGAGGGGTGCTGAACACAGCAGCTGCCAGCTCGGTGGGGTGCGGGCTCCGGGAAGCTCTGCCTGGCTAGCGGAGCGACATTTACTCGTCCTCGGGCTGTGTTTCCCCATCAGTCGAGCTGGCGCTGTGTACCCCTCATCTCCCCCCAAATGGCTCTGCTCCGTCTGGTTTCATGCGTGGGAACTGGGTCCACGGGCACCAGGGGCTGAGCTCAGTGGCCAGGATCACTGGATCACTCACCCACCAGCAGCCTCTGCCTGGCCTCACCCTGCGGCCCACCCCTGGACACTGTGGTCTACGTTTGTCCGACCTTTGGGTCGGAAACCCTATCCTGCACCCTGACCTGCATTGGGGGGTGGGGGATGACAGGGCTGGGTGATGGCCGTCACTTCTACCCTTGACCGCTGAGCTCCTCCTGTCTGTCACCCTGTCTGTACTACCCAGGAGCTCACTGGCCACTGTCCCTGCTTTGAGCTTTGTGGGGGGGTGTTGGCACCTCCACAGGCTGGCCTGCCTGTTGCCCCAGCCACGGGGCACCCCCCAGGGCAGGGCTGTCTCCACCGGGAGCAGAGGCCTCTGGGGCCCTGGGGGGTGAGGTGTGTCAAGGCCACTTGGCTTTCAGCGACCCTGGTGACAAAGCCAAGGATTTGCCCCGACCCAGGGTGCCTCCCCAGAGAGAGCCACGGTGGGCACACACGACACCACGGGCAGGGCTGTGGCCACCTGCAGGCGTCCTAACCCTGAGCTCAGGGCCACCCTGCCCCCCGGAGGTGAGGACACAAGCTGGCCTGGGCCAGCGCCTCGCCCAGCCGCGCCGTGCAGACCCCGCCAGGGGCGCCTCCCTCCTCTCCAAGGACCACCCGCCCCGCCCTTGGGCCGCCGCCGCCTACCTGTGCGAGCTGAGCGCGCAGTGCCGCGAGCTCCCCCTGCAGACGCGCCCGCTCCGTGCGCCGCGCCGCCGTCGGCTCCTGCAGGGCGCACCTCTCCGCGCGCGCCTCCTGCCCGCAACGGCGCAGCCGCCGCCATAGCACCTGGGCAGGGGACACCGGGCATGGGCCAGGGATTGGGAGGGCCCGGGTTTCTGAGAGCAGGTTGCTCCATCTAAGGCTGGCCCTGGCCTCAGCCTGTTTTCCCCAAACAGCGTGTCCACAGCTGACGCCTCTGTTGTAAAGGTGCCTACTGTGTGGCAAGAAATCCAGCCCCCTGACTCCACGTGGGCCCCTCCAGCCTCAGTTTCCCCAGCTGTCATTGGGGTCTGGATGGGGCCTAGGTCTCAGCAGGCCTGCACACCTGCCTTCAGGCTAGGTCTCCCTTCATGCTGAGGGGCTGATTCTGCAAAGGACCACAGGGCCTCTTTCCCGTAGACTTGTTTGCTGCCTGCTGGTGACAGCGCACCCTGCCCTCCTGAGCCCCTCACCTGTCTCAGGGGCTGCCGTGGTCCCTCGGCCTCCTGACACCTGTGCTCCAGGTCGGTGAGCTGCTCCCCCAGCAGCTTCCTCTCAGCCAGGGCTTGGCTGTGCCTCCTGCTCTCGTCAAGGGCCTGGCGCAGGGCGTCCAGCTGCTCCTGGGGGGAGGGAGACACAGGGCCCGCCTGGAGACCCTGGGCCTGGGGGGCCCACAGGGAAACCTGAGCTCAAGGCATCTGCCTAGACCGTCCCACAGGCCCACGTAGCTGGGATGAAAACAGCAAGGACTCGGTTCAGGACAACGCAAAGTGCATTGATCAGTGGTTGTGTTTGCAATGTAACCTCAAGGTGTGGACCCCAGGAAGCCTGAGACAAAAGTCGGGGGGTAAGGCTCAGGCTTGGCGGGTTCTCTGCTGTCACCGGTGGTCTCAGAGGGCACATCGGTGGCATCCCTGCCTGGCCTCCAGCCTTGGTGACTCCCACTGCCCTTGGGATAAAGCCTGAGGTGACCCTCTCCGAGGCTCCTGGAGCCTGTTCAGCTCCGGCCCCACATGCCCCTTCTGCCATCACAGGGCTTGTTCTCCTGCCTTAGCTCCCACCTGGGGACACAGCTAGTCCTAAACTGAGCCCAGGAGCTCCGGAGCCCAGGAAGCTGGCATGGCCCATGATCCCCGCTGTGTCCCTCAGCCCTGCACCCTCCTCTCAGCCCCTCTGCCTTCAGCCTGTCCAAACTGCCTCCATCCACTCGGGACCAGTGACCATCCTTCAGTTTCCTCACTGTCCCCAGGTGCTGCCCAGGACAGCCCGAGGGCACATTTCACCTGAGTATCATCGGCCATGCCACTGCCTGCCTCTGGGCCCATGGTGCTTCCAGCTGCCCCCAGGACATGGACCTGGGAACTCGCCACCACACCGAACTCATTCACCTGCTGCCCTCTGCCCACAGCCCTCTGCCTGGCGCCCCCACCCTACGGGGCTGCCTTCTCCTCCTGCTTGCAGGAATCCCACCTCCCTGCCAGCCTGGGAGGGAGGATGGTACTGGTGGTGCCCCCTAAGCCCCAGAGCTGGCAGCTGTTGGGCCTTGAGAGCCCCCAGATGTGTGAGGGAGCCTGCAAGGCATCCGTCATTGGAAGCTTCTGGACTGCAAGTTGACCTGGGAAGGCCTTGGTGGGTCCCCAGCCCTGGCACCTTCCCAGGGTTTTGTGGGAGAAACGGCCAGCTCCTTCTGGGGTGGCCACACTTTGAAAACACTGTTGTTTTGATCTGACACTTTGTGACTTTAAAAAAGGAGAAGAAGGAAGACAATGCTTGAACCTAAAATTGCGGTGCTTCACCCTTCTGTGTAGTTTTGAAAATTATAATTTTCTGTACAATTTTCCAGTAGAAAAGCAGAAGTTTCCTTCCAATATGGCTTCAATATTTCATAGCAGTTTTAAGAGGTCCCAAACCTCTTGTAATGACTCAGCTTTTATGGAATTTGAATGAACCGTAATAATTGAGTGGCTCTCCTTTAATGCACAGCCCCATGAGGCCCCAGTGAGTTGCTCTGATCTCTTGTGTCCTTTCAGCTCTAAATCCTGATGCTGTGTGAGAGGCAGGCTGGCAAACCAACCTTGAAAACACGGGTTCAGCCTGAGGATTTAAGTAGCTGCAGGAAAGAACCCCAGCCCTTCTCACCCAGATCTGTGTGGAGCTGCGTGCCCAGGACGAGGCTGGGCTCCAGCGGCTCCTGCCCCGGAGCCCGAGCACGGGAGAGTCTGGGCTCGGAGCCAGGACGTGGAGCTCCAGTGTCAGTTCCCCTATCTGTGGCATGGGTATGGTGCAGTCTCACAGGTGTCTCATTGGGACCAAAAGAAGGCTGGGGCCTGGCGCGGTGGCTCACGCCTGTAATCCCAGCACTTGGGGAGGCCGAGGTGGGCGGATAACCTGAGGTCAGGAGTTTGAGACCAGCCTGGCCAACATGGTGAAACCCTGTTTCTACTTAAAATACAAAAAAATTATTGTATTTCACTGGGCGTGGTGGCGCACGCCTGTAGTCCAGCTACTTGGGAGGCAGAGGCAGGAGAATCGCTTGAACCCGGGAGGTGGAGGTTGCAGTGAGCCGAGACTGCACCACTGCACTCCAGCCTGGGCAACAGAGTGAAACTCCGTCTCAAAAAAAAACAAAAAAAGAAGAAGGCTGGGAGCATGCTGCGGACTCTGGGAGGCCCCAGGGAGGCTGTTACAAATGAAGGGTTTGCATGGAAGGCTGGGCGTGAAGGCTGGGAAATATATGAACATGAGCAGAAGGGACACAGGCCTCGTTAAGCGTCCGGCCGGCTGCACAGAGCAGGTCGGAGCATGCTGCTAACACCGGCCCAATCCGTCCTTTGTGCTCTTGGAATTGGGTCCTCAGCCTGATACCTGTTTATCCACCGGGCAGCGATGGGCCAATTCGGTTACCCACTGGCAGGTCCCCTGGACTCCCTGCACTGGCGAGCTGCCCCACCTGCCCTCAGGCCAGTCAGAGGGTGGATGAGCTCTGGACTGTCCTCAGATACAAGGGGGTCAGAGCCCTTCATGCCACACAGCGGGACACTGGGGCCAGACTGAAGGCAGGCTCTGTGCCAGTTTGTGGTGGCAAGGCCTTCTCGTGGCCTCGGCCCACCCCGCTGCCCGCCGGTTCTCCCAGCCCCTCCTGCTTGGACCCTGCTAGCTTTATAGCCTGCTGTACTATTCACTCTCAAAATTTTCTTGGAAAATCTTAAAATGTCTACCCTTTCCTGTAAACTTTGCAGTCAGCTTGTCCAGTATTCCTCTAAACACAACACAAACAAATAGACAAAACCTAACCATACAAGCAAACAACCAGCAAACGACGGACAGAGCAGGCGTGTGAACGAAGATCCACCCGGAAGCCGATCACAAGAGAAGCGTCCCCTGCCCAGAGCCACAGCCTCGCCGGGAAGACGGTGTGAGCAGCAGACATGGCAGAAACGCGCACTCATGTGTTCAAATACCCCTCACAGTCAAGAAGAAATAAAGGCGGAAACTTCTAGAAAACTAGTAAAAAGGGAAAGAACTCACATCAGAAGCTGATGCGGCACATCCCAAACCACAATCAGGGAAAACGGGATCACGTGAAATGCTCCTGCTGTTGAAAGAGAAAGCCCACACAGAAGCAAATTACATATTCCTTTCAAGAAATTGGAAAAATTACAATGAAAAATATTTAAAAAGAGAGTATTGGCTGGGTGTGGTGGCTCATGCCTGTCATCCTGGCACTTTGGGAGGCCAAGGTAGGTGCATGGCGTGAGCTCAGGAGTTTGAGACCAGCCTGGGCAACGTGGTTTAACACCGTTTCTACAAAAAATACAAAAGTTAGCCAGACGTAGTGGGGTGTGCCTGCAGTGCCAGCTGAGGTGGGAGGATCGCTGGAGCCCAGGAGGCAGAGGCTGCAGGGAGCCGAAATCACGCCATTGCACTCTAGCCTGGCAGACAAAGCCAAACCCCAAAAGAATAAAACAAAACAAAACTAAGACTAAAAATAGGGTGTTAATAGAAATATAAGCTGAAATCAGTAAACCAGACAAAAATGAAATGAGATAAATTGATTATTTGAAAACAGGAGTAAAACATGAAATGTTGGCAAGTCAGATTAAGGGAAAGTAGCCAGCCTCCAACATGAAGGACGGGAACAGATGTAACTACACGTGTCAATAAGGCACAACCGCACACAGAGAGCAGGTGTGCCTGCCGGCAGGACCGCATGTACACAAGATGGTGCGGAGCAAACGTCTGCGCAGGTCCTTGGCAATGCACTGGACGTGCAAGATGAGTGACACTCCCACAGGGCAAAACTGACCTGAGAAGAAGTGGAAAACAAAGACAGACCTTTGACAGAAAAGAGACTGAAAGGGAATTAAAGTGCACTCTTTACGATGACAGGAGCTGCTGCGTATGTACAGGGAGGTTCAATGAACCTTTCAAGAAAAGTTATTTTGAGCGTTCCAGGTGATAGAAAAAATGGAAAACCCACCAATTCCTTTTATAAAATGATCAAATTTTCTTAACACAAATAAACCTGAAAAATATGTCACCAAAAAGGAATTACAGAAGCAAAAATTATTGACAAAGCACTGAGAATAACCAGTTCCGACGGTGGCTCAGTGTCCGCCTCGCAGGTCCTGCCAGCCACAGGCTGCTCTGCTGGCCTGGGGCGTGTGTGGACCCTGGAAACGGTTAGAACCTGTGAATGATGCTGAGTGGGCCCCCACAGGCAGGTGAACTGCAGGGCTGGCACTGCAGATGTGGGAGCTGGCAGGGTGGATGTGGCACATGGGCACAGTGGGGTAAGGAGGCCTGGGGCAAGAGTCCAAGCATGAGCTCTTGCTCGTCACTGAGCTGTGACCGGGTGCCAATCCGAAGGTGGCAGGGGGGGCCTTTCTGAGCTGGCAGGAGGCTGTGGGTGACTCGGGGTGAGTGCCAGGCCTCCTGCCTGCTCTGCGGCCTGGTCAGCTGCTTGGGTGCTGCTGCTGCGCTCGGTGCAGGTCCTGGCACCGCGGGCTGGCCCTGCACGGCTGTTCCATTGAATTCCCAGGGTAGCCTTGGAAACGGGGAGGGATTTGCTCTCAAACAAGAATCTTACTGTTTGCATAGCACAGCCTACCATTTAATTAGAAAAATGTGTTTTTAATTAACTTTCTCTTGACAAACACATTGGCTTATGTGAAACGGGGAAAAAAAACCGACCCATGAAAGTGAGAGAAGTTGTGTCCAATGCAGAGCCGGCTCTAGACTGTGTTGGGGGCTTCGGCAGAGCCAGGAGAGGCGCCAGGCCGGCCCCGAGGGACCCCCGGCTCGGCAAGGGCGCGGGGCAGCAGGGAGCGTGGCTGTCTTCCCAGCCCCCTGGCTGGCTAGATACATTTCAACCCTGAGCTCTCTGCCTGGGTTTGCCAAGTGTCAAAAGCCGGGCCTCTGGTGAGGTGGTGACTTAGGTGTGTCTGAATCCAGACACCCGCCACAGTGACCAACAGATTACAAAAAGTTGGGAAAAACTTTTTCTCAGAGCTGGAGACCAGGGACTTGGAGGGCTCCTGAGGGCAGATGAAACCAACTTGGCCTAAAAAAAGGTGAAATGGTCACTGCCAGAATTATAAGAAAACATTGATACGATAATGATAGAGTTTAGCACATTTCACTAAAATACTTGAGCAAATTCTAGACCAAGCAGAAAAACGCATATGGACAAAGGTCTGATTAATATCAACGGTGTCCTCTGCACTCGTGTGTGGAGATCCGACGTGGGACTCCCCCATACCCTGGCTCAGAACGGGGAGGGCTGGAGGGAGCTACAGGGAATCGCGTCAGGGAAGAGGGCTGCTGTGGCTGGCGGATCCGGGGAGCCCTCTGTCCCTGCCAGGCTAGCAGCTGAGGGGTAAGGATGCCACCAGGACCGTGCACCAGAGAGCGCCCCCCGCGGCACCCCTCCCCCCACCGCACCCCTCCCCCCGCCGCATCCCCTCTCCCTGACACTTCGGCAACAGAACAGCTCTGGGAGGGCCAGAACATCACAGCTGGCTCCCCACACTCCCCCATGGCTCCCTGTGGCTGCGGGATCTTGGAACCCTTCTCTCTGCCTTTCCTTTGAGCCTGAAATATGCGGATGGGGACACATAAAGTCCCTAATGGGCCCCTCTCCACTCCTAGCTTCGAACAAGGCCAGAACTCTCTTCTTCAAAGACATGCAAAGGAAAAAGCATCACAAAAGTAGCATATACTGGGGTTTGAGAAAATAAAGTTGATTCGAGGAATCGGTTCGAGAGTCTCTAAGGAAGCAGAGACGGGCGCTACTGACGTGCATCGGAAGATGGTAACTGGCATTCTCTGGGCGAGGCCAGGGCAGGGAGCGCGAGGCGGACAGCCCGAGGTGAAGACTCTGGCCGACCAGGCCGCCGTGGGGGCAGCAGCAGAGGCGATGAGGCAGATGGAGAGATGAGCTGAGTAGGAGTAAGACCTGAAATTCTCCTAGGACCTTGGGGAGGCAGAGATGAGGAGAAATTCAAGACTGAAGCCAGGAGGACAGGCTCAGGGGGTCAGTGTTGGGGTGCTGAGAATTCCAGGACAAAAGAACAGAGGATGAGGGAGAAGAAGATATTTTTTTTTTTATAGTGGGAGTAACGTCTGTAAACAGAAGGTAGATTTGATTCTGCAAGTAGGGAGGGGTTGCCAGGGTAGGTAAAAATAACGAAAGGGGCTGACATGCCCATATTTTGGTGACATTTTTGAATTTCAAAGACACAGAGGCCTCTGGCTGCCACTCTGGAAAGAGCACTGACAAGAAAAACCCAAAGAACCCAGAGAATCTGCACAGTTCTGGAACCCTCTGAGCTCAAGGTCAGAGGCAAACACGGGGCCCAGACTCTAATGAAAATCAGGCCCCTCCAGGAGAGATGCCACGCGTGGCCCCACCCAGCAGCCAGGGGCATGGAGTTCACTGAAGCTGGTAGCACGTTGCTGGGACCCACGTGGCAGGTGGGGCCCTCAGAGGCCCTGTGAGCTCCGGCCCCGACGCTATCCTGTGACTACGTCGCATTCGTGGCCAGGGGACTCTGTGGATGTGAGTCAGTTGACTCTGAGTTAAGGAAAGGGCGACCACCCAGGCAGGCCGTCAGGTGTTGGCAAAAGGCAGCAGAGAGGTGTGAGGCACGTGGAGACGTGGGGCAAAGGCCCTGCCGCCTTGCTGTGGTGCCATCAAGGAAGACCTTGGTGGGGAGTGGGAAGCCCATGGCCGACTGCCTGGAAATGAGGCTCAGCCGGACCTCGTAAGGAGCTGGACTTGCCACATGGGATGAGCCCGGATGCCCCCGGAAGCACCTGGATGAGCCCAGAGGACTCTTCCCTGGGGCCTCAGGTGGCCCAGCCCACCCCATGATTGAGAGGCCGGGAGGGGAGACCCCAGTCACACATGCCAGGCTTCTCACCTACAGGGCTGGGGGCTCAAAAGCGGGGTTGTTTTAAGTCATCAGTGATTTGTTGCAAAAAATAGTGCACCAGGTGTGGGCTGCTGTGGGTAGAGAGCCCTGGGGTTCACAGACACCAAGAAAAGTCCAAGTCACAGGCAGGACAGCCAGAGCCCCCCGGGGGCAGGTTGGAATTGGAGAGTGTTCAAAGGAGGAAGTTCTAAGGAACAGAGGTCTCAGCTCCGAGGGCACAGGTGGAAGCACTGCAGTCGGGGAGGAGGGGGAAGAGACAAGACCCTCGGCCTTGGAGGGTGCAGGGCGCTGTCCTGGCCCAGCCCTAAGAGGCGCTGGATGCAAGGGCTAAGGGAAAAGGGACGAATGGGTCACCCCTGCCGTGCAAGACAGGACCAGCAGGAAAGACACACGGAAAGAAGGGAAAGTCCTATCAGCAACCTAAGGAAAAACAGAGCCTGCGTTACCACAAAACTTCTATGTGGAACAAATTCCCCCAGAAAAGGCAGACTCTAAGGTGAGATTGAAACCAAAGCCAGGACGATGACACGAAGGCTGAAAACACAAAGACCAAAAAGGCCGAGGCCAAGAGGAGGACAAACAGCAGCCACGGATGTGCAGGCAACGTGGGAGGAGCTCACGGAGAAATCTCACATTCGAAGACAGTCAAGAAATCTAGAAGTCAGACACCCTTGGAAGTAAAAGGAGACATTGGCAAAAAGAATTGTAGTCAGAAAATTCAGCACATCATCCTAAGCTTTCATAAATTCAGGAACTGGATCAAATGTGGCCTATTTGAATAATGCATTTGAAAAGGTTGATTTAAAAGGTCTATTTCAGGGTCGGGCAGGGTGGCTTACGCCTGTAATCCCAGCACTTTGGGAGGCTGAGGTGAGCAGATCATTTGAGATCAGGAGTTTGAGACCAGCCTGGCCAACATGGTGAAACCCCATCTGTGCTAAAAATACAAAACATTAGCTGAGTGCGGTGGCGCGTGCCTGTAATCCCAGCTACACGGGAGGCTGCGGCAGGGAACTGCTTGAACCCAGGAGGCAGAGGCTGCGGTGAGCCAAGATCACACCATGCACTCCAGCCTGGGCAATAGAGTGAGACTCTGTCTCAAAAACTAAACTAAACTAAAATAATAAAACAACTGTTTCAAAATGTGTAACCTGTGAACAGAGAACACTATTTCTGAACGCCTGTGGGAGGCATACATTTGACTATACATATAAATGAAGCGTGGTCCAGCTCAGCCTGGTCCAGGCCCCCTGACTTCTCAGGTTCCCCACCTCCTGGGCACTTCGCAAGTCTGACTCCATCCCTGGCCAGGCTGCCTGGGCCTTCCGAAGATCTCTCCAGTCCTACCACCCCAGCAGCTGCCGCCAGAGGGGTGTTTCCGAGACAGGAATTTCCAAGCTCCTGGCTGATGTGGACTTGCAGTGTCTGCAGCCTGGCCTCTGCTCTCTGCCCCCTCCCCTCTCCCCTGCAGGAGTTACCTCCTCAGAGGCTCAGGGCCTCCTGGGGACCCAGCGCCTCCCTCCTGGCCTCAGTGCTGACAGCCCTTTGGTGGCCTCTGAGGGCCACCAGCCTCCCAGGCAGAGCCCCGTGTGGAGCAGCACAGGCCTGCTGGGGAAGGTGACCATGGGTGGCTTCTGCACTTGACCTCTGAGGCCAAGGCCTGGCCAGCTGCCCTTGGGGCCTTTGTGCCAAACTGCAGGGCTGTTCCTCTTGACAGCGCGTCCAGGCCCCCCTCGTGGGAGGGACACTGGGGGAGGAGTGGCCCCTAGGTCTCTGCACCCAGTCCCTTCTTCCCAGAATGGGTTGGGGGATGCCTGGGGAGGTTGCCCTGGGGAGCCAAAGCCAGGCACAATGTTCTCTGGCCGCTGGGGCCTGCGAGGGAACACTCTGGAAAGGCCAGGTGGTCCCCTGGCCTGTCCTGGCAGGAGGATCTCAGGACATGCTGGGGGCTGCTTGGACATGTGGGCTGGGCTGGGCCCGGGCTGGCCACCAGCATTAAGGACCGAGGCCAGGCCAGGCTCCATCCATCCTGGCCTGGCTGTTCCTTTTCCAGGCCCACCTCCGACCCAGCAGCCACCTCCCCAGCAAAAAGCCTGGCGTGCAGGGACATCGACCTCAGCCCTTTCTGTGCCTGAGTGACGTGGAGTGAAAAGCAGTCTTGGAGCAGCACTGTGACCCTGTAAAGAGCCCCAAGGCTGGGCCAGGGCTGCCCCTGAGCCTGCCAGCATGGCCTCACCAGAAGGAAGGACCTAGACTTGGGGCTCTGCCCCCAACTCGCTGTGCCCCCAGGACCAAGTCCTCAGTTTCCCCAATCTGTAACAAGGGCTAGAACTACCTTAAAGACAGCCCTGCTAGGGACAGGTCCAGTCTTGATGGCCCCAAAGCCACCTGCCACGACCCAGCCTGCACCTCTGCCCAGGGCCCCGCCTGGCTGGCCACTGGCCCCAGCCCTGAACACCCACAGAAGCACTTGTGGACCCCTCTCTCCCAACTCCCAGCCCTGTGGCCTCCCTGCAGGGTGTGAGGGTGACTGAGAGGCCTTGTTCTCACGTCCCCCCCTAACCCCCCGCCCCCGCCGCCTCCCCACCTGCAGCCGCCGCTTCTCTCGGCCTGCCGCACGCACGCTCGCCAGGTGCTCGGTCTCCAGCCTGCCCAGCGCCTCCTTCTGCAGGGCTCTCGCTGTCCGAGCACTGCCCAGCGCGCCCTCCACCCGGCGCCGGCCTGTGGGGCAAGCAGGGTGGCTCGAGGGGCTCCCACACCCCTCCCAGGTCACAGGCAGGCAACTCGGCAGACTTGAGTGGCTGGCACCCAGGGCAGGGTCCGTCCTTGCAGCTCAAGGGTCCTGGGCTGGCCCGGGGTCCCAACTTCTCGTGTCTGGACTCTGACTCCCCTGTCTGGACTCCCCGCCCATCCTTCCCTCCTGTCTCTTTCCTTTTTTTTTTTTTTTAAGAGACAAGGTTTCACCATGTTGGTCAGGCTGGTCTCGAACCCCCAACCTCAGGTGATCCGCCCGCCTTGGCCTCCCAAAGTGCTGGGATTACAGGCGCGAGCCACCGCCCCTGGCCGCCTCTTTCCTTTAACTGAGGGGACAATAAGTGGAGAAACTCATGCGTGAGATGCAGTGGGGGGCAATGGGGAGGGACCTCTCTGAGGGGTGGCAAGGGGCAGGGCCTGCATGGGGAGACCTATGTGGCTATCTGGGGTAGAGGGTGCCAGGCAGAGGGCACGGCCCAGGCAAAGAACCCTGGTGGGAACTGCAGGAGGCCAGGGTGGGGCAGGGGCTGCCAAGGACACTGGGGCCGGACCAGGAGGGCCTTGGGGGGCCTTGGGGGGCCTGTGGACGCCATTCCTCTGTGCTGGGGAAGTTGCCGCTGAGACACTCCGAGGCCAAGTGCGGGCCCCACCTCCCCAGGCCCGGTGGCTTGGGTGTTGCCTTGGGCCCCCTTCCCGCCAAGCCGCTGTAGGGGCCGAAAGCTTACAGCTGGCAGCAGCCGGGACATTGTAGTTCCACCCTCACAGCCACTCCCAGGGTGGGTGGGGTGGGGAAGGGAAGTCACCTTCCTGGGCCTCGGCCAGGGCTTTCTGCAGCTGCCCCACATGGCTCTGGGCGCGGGCACACCTGCACTCTGCCTCACTCAGCCGGCTGCTCAGGGTCGCCATCTGGACGAGAGAGTCATCCTGGGAGGAAGGACTGAGGTCAGCGGGGATGGCCCAGCGGGCGGGTGGAGGGCAGAGGTGTCTGCTAGAGGGTGGGCACCAGCCTGGTCTAGCCTGAGCATGGGCAGGGCAGCAGGTGGGGTGGCAGTGGGCCTGGGGAAGGTGGCCACACTGGGAAGCTGAGCTGACCTGCAGGCCTGGGGTGGGGAGAGGTCCAGTGGGGCTGGGCCTGCAGGATCCAGGTTTTGGGTACACGTGTGGTATGGAGAGCTGGCAGGTGGTGGTCCACAGTATGTGGTCAGGGGAACTGTCAGGACTGCCCGGGCAGCACTTGGGGCTGAGTGCAGATGGGACCCTGCTCCCTGGGGCTGGCAGCGGTGGGAGGGCAGGCACGAAGGGAGTGGGTGTGCAGGGACCCCAGCCAGGGCTCAGGGCCTGCCTCTGTCTTTCCCACAGCCCTGCCCACGGGAGTCCCCTGTCCATCGTCAACCAGTGAGCTGGGAGGCGCTGCTCATGGGTGTTTCTATGGGAGCCGTGAAGCCAGGAGCAGCCACTGGGGAGCTTGGGCCCACAGGAGGGGACTTTGGGAGCACTGAGGGGAGCTTGCTGGCTCTGTCCTGCAGTCACCCAGCCCCAGGCAGCTCTTCGGGGGATGGCATGAATTGCAGAATGTCCTGGCCTGGGAGCTGGTGGGTGTCGCAGCAGGGCCTGGCTCCAGGGGCTTTTCAGCCTGGTCTGAGGAAGGGGGCGGCCTGCAGCCACCCGAGGCACTTGGGTTTGGGGGCCATGGTGGTACCAGCATTTATGACAACAAACAGGACAGCCTGGACCTTGATACCCAGGGACGTGCGGATGGGTGGACAGCAGGTCTAAGGTGCTCTTCCCAGAGACACCCGGCGTGCCGCTGTGGGTGGGAGGGCCCCAGCCCTGGTTACCCGCTCCCGCTGGGCTTCCCGGAGCTTCTGCACAAAGTCTCGCAGGACGTCCTTCACGGTGTCCACATCCAGGATCTCTGAGTCACGGTCTCTGGGTGTGGACGAGAGCTGTCGGAGGGGTGAGTGGGGCCTGGCTCGGGGGCTGGCACCCTCTTGCCCAGGGGGAGCCTGGGAGCTGTTGGAGCCTGTGGGAGGTGACAGCGGAGGGGTCGTAGCCAGGGACACAGTGACAGACGCATGCCTGTCCCCCTTCCTCTCTGCTGCTCCAGCCATGGGAGCTTGGGGAGCTGGCCATAGGCTCCTGCAATTGCCTGTCCGAGTCACTCGCTGATCCAGCTGTGGGGCCTGAAAGAGGGGTGCCCAGGCCAGGGACTGAGCTGGGACAGGGGCCCGCCTGCCGCCACTGAGGACTCTGACCTTGGGTGCGGGAAACGGGCTGCTCTGGGGAGGCCCACGGCCTCTGTCCCTGGAGCCCCAGGCCACGGCGGAGTGTGGAGCAGAGCCGGCCCAGCTGGGCCTCTGCCTCCCGCCTCGCATGCTGGGCCTGGGTCAGCTCCTGCTCCAGGCTGTGGATTTGGTGACAGGCCTGGTCCAGGCGAGCCTGGAGAGCATCGGCCACACGGCTGGCTTCCTGCAGCTTCCTGGTGACGCTGTGCAGCTCTGCCCGGAGGGTCTGCTCAGCCCTCCGGCTGTCACGGAGGTGCTCCTGGAGCTGCTGTCCGTGGGCCTGCCCTGCGGCCTCCACCTCGGCCAACTTCCTCTGCAGCCCCAGGACCTGTAGGAGGGACGTTGGGGGTGCGCCCATGGGAGATGGTGAGGAAGTGGGTGGGCCTGGGCCTCCCCCTGCTCCCCCAGCCCAGCGCCTTCCCTAGGGAGCACGGGCAGCATCCCACCTCCTTCCGGGCATCCCCGAGCCCGGCCTCCGCCTTGGCTGCCTGCCTCCGCAGCTCCCGGGCCTCTCCACGCGCCCTCTGGTTCTCGGCCGTCAGCGTCCTCACCTGGGAGCACGGGACCGCACCGATGGGGTCACTGGTCTCTGTGCTGGAACCCAGGCAGCCTCCCTGCCTCCTGCCTCCACTCACACTCAGGGAGGCTCGGGCTAAGTTTCCTCCAAAGGACCTCGTCCCAGGAGGCGCCACCCTCAGCCATGCAGCAGACACCTACCTGGCACCTCCTCTGAGGACCTGGGACAAGGAGGAGTCTCAGGAGGGGCGGGTGGGCCCTGATTAGGGAGTGTGGGCACTGGCTGGGGTGCACTGGAGCCACCTGCCCCGAGGCTGCCTCGACAGGAGGAAGCCAGGCCTCGGGGAGACCCGGCTCTCCAGCACCCAGCCCTGCAGAGGCCAGGCCGCCCCGCCAGCCTGCCTGAGCCCCCGAGAGCCACGGAAAGGCGTCACGTTCAGAGGCTCTGTGTGCTGCTGAGCACAGCCATTCCTCCCACTCAGCCTTCCTGTTTCTGTCCTCTCCAGTTTTGCCATCTGCACCCCACAGGGACAGACCCAAGCAGGGGCCCTATGAACCTGGGCAGGGTGTGGCCCGAAGTCTGGGGACACAGTGACTCAAAGGCGGCTGCAAGGCCAGGTCTGGGGGCTCATGCGCTGCGGCCAGGGAGTGCCCGCCGGGGCTGGAGGAGCCGGGACACACCGGGCAGGAGGTGCCTAGTGGATGTTGACCCTTCCTGCCGCCTACCTGTCTGTGGAGCTCTTGGAGCTCCTGGCGGGTGTCCCCTCGCGCCTGCTCCAGCTCCCACAGGCGGGTCCGCAGTGCGCTGGCCTCCTGCCTCGCCTCCTCCAGGACCAGCAGCTTCTGCTCCTTCTCTTCCTTGGACCGCTTAAAACTGACAAGGGTGCCACAGCTGGGGCCCCCGAACCCTCTGGGGGGCCGGTGCCACTGCCCAGCAGGTCTCTGCTGCTCTGGTGAGGCACCGACCCCGGTCTTGACTCTCCACAGTGTCCCCAAACCCCACCTCTGCAGGGCTCCCTGTCACCTTCTGGACACACGTCCACCCGTGTCCCAGTGCCCAGCTGCATGGCCCCTGTCCACCATTTACCTCTTCAGCCCCTCCTCACCTCGCCCTTCCCCATTTCTCCCGCTCCCTCACACGCCCAGACGCTCAACATCCAGCCCAGCGTGGCACCTCTGCCACCTGCTCTGAGTGCTGCCGTCCGGCCCAGCTGCCCCACAGGGACCTTTCTGAAGCCCCAGCCAGGCTCTTGGCCTCCCTCTGCTCCCCAGCCTGGCACCACCTCCGGGAGGTTACCTGTGACCTGTCTTCCTGCTGATGGGAACTTCCTGTGGGCAGGGACAGGTTTGTCCGTGTCCCCAGCCACCCTTGCACTGGCCAGCACTGCAGATCCCTTGGACTGGGCAGCAGGAGGCCTGCTTGGCATGTCTACCCACCATCAGTGGAGCCAAATCAACGGGATGCCCTTGCCTAGCCCCCTCGCCCAATCCTCCTTACAGCCTGGGTGGGCAGTGGGCTGCAGGGACCCCAGCTGCTCCGGGATAGCTGCCATACCTGGCCTTCTCCTGCTCAGCCCTGCGGATGGCGGCCCGCAGCTCGCTGTTGGACAGCAACAGTGCGTCCTTCTCGCGGGCCTCATCACCCAGTGCCTGACGGACCTCCTCCCGGCTCTCCTCGACGGCCTGCAGCTCCTGGCGCAGTGTGGCCAACCCCTCCTGAGCCACGGTCAGCTGTGCCCGCAGCCTCTCAGCCTGGGGAGGAGCACACAGCTCTGGTGGCCAGCTGGGGACTGAGTTCCAGGGAGAGGCACAGGGGCCCTGCCCAGCTTGGTCCCCATGCACTTTGCTTACCCCATGGAGCCACCAATCCCTACTGCTGTGGAGGTGTGGGACAGCTCCAGGGGCTGGGGCAGGGCCAGAGCAGACCCCACCTTGACCCCCTGGGTACCTGTGGCCTCCCTGGACCCTGGGACACTGACCACTGGCCGACAAGGCCTGCCTGGGACGTGGCTCAGCACACGTGTCTGCACTGTCATTGCCCACATTCAGCTGCCCCTGCCCGGGGCCCTCCCACCTCCCGCTCCCAGCATCCCGTCCTCTCTTTAGGTGACAGTGTGGTGCCCAGGCTGCTGCCTGTCCTAGTGTAGGCAGCAACCTTGGCAGGCAGGCTGGGCACTGACCCCGGCACAGGGACCCTGGCACAGTGGGGCTCACCCACTCCCTTAGCCCAGCCCTCCTTCCCCCATTGGCATGGGAGGCAGTGGGAGAGGGGTCTCTGGTGATGGGGACAGTGGGAGGAAGGTCTCTGGTGACCGGGGGGGGGGCGGGGGCTGCAGTGAGAGGAGGGTCTTGGTTCCCTGCTCTGGACACCAGGCATCTTGTGCCCGGGAGAGCCCAGGGCTGGAGTCTGGAGGACAGCTGCAGCCCAGCGGAAAGGCTCCCCCTGCACCTACGCTCTGGGGTGGGGACTTGCTGGGGTTTGGCCCCGGCGCCCAGGCTCCTCCCTCCCAGGTCTGAGCTCTGGGCCTGACCAAAAACCCTCGAGAGGACTCCATTCTGGCTCTGGCATGTCCCAGGGGAGGAGGGGAGCTGCGGGGGTGGGGATCCGGAGGGGCATGCCCAGGGAGGGAGGCCACAGAGACTCTGCGATGTCAAGCTGCCGGCTTGCCAAAAACAAAACCCTCTTCGCTGGCCGTTTTCACGGGATATTGTCCAGGCCCCGGCTGGCCTGGCTCTTGAAGCTGCCGCTGTGATTGTTGTTCTGTTTTTGGGAAGGGCCAGAGCCTCCCCTCTGCTCTCCTCCACCCCCACACGTGGGAGCCCTGACCGTGCTAAGCATTTTCCGCAGAGCTCAGCAGAAACGGGCCCAGAAGGTCAAGGACCAGCAAAAGGGCCCATGCATCATAAAAGAAACTGTTTTCATTTCCCAGGGCAGAGGAGGTAAAAACAAGCAAAACAAATGCGGGGCAGGGGGAGGGCGCTGGAGGAGGAGGGCCCTCACACTCCCCCACCCGCTCCCTCCCCTCCTGAGAACAGCCATCCCTTTCACAGGAATTTTACAGCCAAATCACTTAATGTGATTATAATAATTATTTCTTTACTAGAAATTGTATAAACAGCCTCTTTTAAAATCTCCTGCAGCGAGGCAACTCCAGAGTGCTGCAAGGAGGAGGGCTGTGGAGGGAAAGCCGGGGAGGGACAAGTGAGTGTGACTGTGAGTGTGCGTGTGTGAGACAGATCATGTGCAGTGTCAACTCTGTGCATGGTGTGTGTATGTGTGTGTGCATGCGTGTGTGTGTGTATATGCCTGTGCAGGCCCTACGTATGTGCATGTGTATGCATGTGTGTGCATGTGAGTATATGCATGTGTGTGCGTGTGTGCATGAGTATATGTGTGTGCGTGTGTGCATGAGTATATGTATGTGTGTGCGTGTGTGCACGTATGAGTATATGCATGTGTGCATTTATGCATGTGAGTATATGCATGTGAGTGTGCATGTGTATGTGTGTTAGTGTGCGCATGTGAGTGTGCATGTCTGTGTGTGCACGCGTGCGTGCGTGTGAATGTATGCACGTGTGTGTGCGAGTGTGTGCATGTGAATGTGCATGTGTAGGTGCGTGTGTGTGTACACATGCGTGTGTGTGCTTGCTGCACGTTTCTGTGCATGCCTGTGTGCACTATGTGGTGTCCATAAGTGATTCCAACGTGAGGGTTGTGTGGGTGTGAGTGCGTGGGGCATGCATGTGTGTACGTTCAGTATGCGCGCGCCACTGTGTGTGGCGTGTGCACAGGTGTGTGTGGTCTCACTGTGTTTGTGCGTGATGTGGATGCACGCGTGTGCACACATGTGTGGGCCTTAGCCAGGGTCTGAGCCTGAAGTTCCTCCAGCTTAAAGGCTGTGAAAAACGTTACGGTTTCCATGGTGACCCTGGGCCAGCCTGGCGCCGGACAGGCTGGGCTTGCTCTTCTGTAAGATTGTTCCTCTTGTCCCCATCACCCGTCCTCACCTTTCAGCCCCCACTCCCTATCTGGGCGCTCCGTTCTGGAAGCCCCCACTCCCTTCCAGGGACTGCTGCCCTGAAAGCTTGACCTTCCTGTGAGGCGTGCGCTCCCTTCCTTGAGGCCTGCAAAACCGAGGCGCCCCCGTCCCCTCCCCCGCCCCTGCTGCCCCCAGTTTTGAAATCTCCTTTTGCTTCCTGGTGTGGTCACTGACCAGGCCTGACTTTGAAATCTGTTGAAAGGAGACCTTTCTCCTTGGGGCCAGTGTAAACAGCCGTTCATGTTAAATCATGTTCTCTTCCTCTCCCGCCCCGCCTCTTGTGGGTGCCTGGGGAGGGCTGAGCCCCTCTCCCCACTCTGCCCTGCTGGCCGCCTGGCCTCTAGGGCATGGTGTGCTCCAGCACCAGGTCAGCTGCGCAGCCCCCAGGCTTGGCAAGCAGCCCAGGGAGTGTGCGAGGCCGCCCTGTCCCCAGGGGCCCCGCTGGGGCTGCAGCTGACCCTCCCCTCCTCCAGTCCAGACCCTGTGCCCTCCTGCCCTCACCACACACAGGCATCCCCCTGTCCCACCAACCCCCTCAAGAACGCCTCTCCCATCTGCCTGCCTGCTGAGCCCAGGACAGCCTAGCCTGGCCCCTCCTGACCCCTGCCCGTGACTTCCCCAGCCCACAGCACCATCACGTGGCTCCTGGGTGCCTCCATGGTAACCTCGGGACCTTGGCCAGCCCCAGGGCCACCCTCTAGTCTCCACCAACCCCTACTTCTTTTCTTGCCCGCTGCCCAAATCCAGCCTCCCCCCACCCTAGGGCCCAGCGCTGTGCAGTCCATGCCCCCTGCTGTGTGGGCAGAGCCCAGCGTGTCTGGGGCCTCCCCTTGCCTCAGTGGATGGCACAGCGCGTCTCCTGGCTTCCCCTTCACCCCAGGTCATGCCTGGCTTTGGGAGCCAGGCCCTCCTGACTCCACTTTCTTAACTGTTTGTGGAAAGAGGTGGCTGGCTGGCCTTCGGAGACTTAGGCTGTGTGGCTGTGGCCGCCCTTTCACATGCTGGCCCTCCCAGTGGCAGGCATGCCCCACCCGTGCCCCGGGAGCCAGCCAGTGTACCAGGCACCTTCCCAGGACACACAGGGCAGCGGGAGCTGTGCTGGGACCCACGGCAGCCTGCGGAGAGCTCCCCACCTGCTCAGCTGGCACCCTGACTCAGCCAAGTCCACTTTCACCCCAAAGTCAAACTCATCCCTTCAGGGGCTCAGAAATGACGCCTTCTTTTCCCTGAAAACCAGCGTCAGCTTCTCTCAGCCAATGGCCCAGGCCAGGCACCATTTCATCTGCTCTGAGAGCCTGAGCTTGGCTTAGTGTGTGGTGTGAGGCCCCTCGCCACGGCCCCTGTGGTGGCCTTTTCCTGCCCCCAGGGCCACGCTGCCCTCCTCCACACCTCTCTTTCCTCCTGACACCCCAGTCTCCACGCTTTCCTCTCTCGGAAGCTGCCCCACTGTCTTCTTGCCGCTGGCATCCCCCGAGCCCCGAGCCCCGCCCCTCACCTCTCCCTCCACTTGGCCTCGCTCAGCCGCCAGGTCCCGGAGGCGCTCACGCAGGGCCATGGTCTCCGTCTGATGGGCCGCGATGGCATCCTCAAACTGGGCCTGGAGGGCCTTCAGCTCCTCAGTTGTGGCGCTGACGGTGGCCTGGGGGCAGCAGGGAGCCCACAGTGGCGCCAGGGAGCTGGGCCCTTGGCAGTGAGGGTGAGGTAAGGCCAGGACCCGGAGAGAGGGGGGAGCTGCAGTGGCCGGGAGGGGAGCTGGGCCCTGCTGACCATCGTGCAAGTCCCGGGCACTGGCCCTCAGTGTCCTAAACTGTCAACAGGCTGGTGGGATGAAGGGATGTTCACGGTCCCTGCCAGCTGTGACGTGAGTGCCCACGGACACACCAGGAGGCAACCCCTCAGCTCAGCCTTCGCCCTGGGGCAGGGCTCATCCCTGCAGAGCCCACCACACACGCGGCGGCCCTACCCTCCATTTGGGACTGAGCTAAGCTGGAGTCTGGACCCCGTCACCCACACCCCCAAGGTGTCCTCTCAGGAAGCGTATGGGCCTCGGGGCAGTGTGGCCAGCAGAGATCCTCGGACCAAGAGGCCCCAGGCTCGACCCATGGCCCCTTGTTCCTGGACAAATGCCACCCTCTTCACCCCAAGCCCCGGGCCTCTCAGGTCCCAACCCCACTTCCTCTCAAGGCCCTCCCCACTGCACCCCGCCCAGGTTGGGGCAGATGGGGCTCAAGGTGGCCTCAGCTTCCTGGGTCTCAGTGTCCTCAATATGAGGGATCAGAGCCCTGCCCTGCTCAGCTTCCACACCCCTGGGTTTGGGGCACCTGTCCAAGCCTCCAGGCAGCGGCAGCTGGCTCCCTCCAGAGCTGGCTCTGTGTTCCCTCGGGCATAGGTGCCAGATCTCAAGAGCCCCACCTGCCCACCTGAATTCTGCTGGGGTGGGAGTTCCTGCAGCCTGTGCGCCCCGCTCTTGGGAAAGGCGCTGTGTGGCTGCCTCCTGTCCTCATTCTCTACCACCCCCTGCAGACCCTCTGGACTGACTAGGGTCATCTTGAGTGACCAGGCTCTGTGCCTCCGCGTGTTCCAGCACTGCCAGTGACTGGTGCTCCTGATGCCTGGCTGCAGGATCCCCCTGTGAGGGCCTCGGGGACAGGGCATAGGCTGGAGCCTCTGTGGTGGTGACTCAGCCTGGGGCGCACGCTCTCCTGTCATCTGGTGCCCGGTGCTCCTTGGCGGGCATTCCTCTCCTCCCACTCCTCTCAACAGTTTTAATTTCCATTTTCTGAGCCGAGGTGGCAAAGGAACCCTTAACAAGCTCCCCAGGGAGCCTGGCTGGCTGGCAGGCCTGGTCCGGGGGAAACTCAGGGCCAGTGCAATAGAAGTCTTCGGAAGCCAGCACTGGCTCCAGAGGAGGCCCCTCTGTGAGCCAGAGGCGTTAGCTCGCAGGACCCCAGGAGGCCTTTCCTGGTTCCCTGCCCACCGGGTGGAGCTGACGGAGCTACAGGGCCAGAGGTTGGGAGGAAGGAGGGGCACAGTCACAGGCCCAATTCCAAGCTTGGTCCTCCCGGGCCTCAGGGGCAGGATCAGAACAGGGTGGGGCTCCATGAATTTGGGGGCAGGCTCCCCTGGGCTGCTGGGTGCTCCTCTGGGCAGCCCTGCTTAGAGGGACCAGGAATCTGGGTGGTGGCATCAGGCAGAAGGAGGTAAAGCAACATCCAGCAGCCGCCTCCTCATTTCGGTGCCCCCTCCCGCTGCGCAGCGCCCTGGGGACCACCTGGGGACCCGGCACAAGCCTTCCCTCCTGGCTCTGAGTGGCTGAGCATCTCCCGAGGCCCTGCTGCTTGGGTGCCCCGGCCCCCACCAGGCGGCCTGCACTGGCCTCCGTGCAGCCAGGGAGAAGGGTTCCTGTTCAGGACGGGCACAGAAGGGGCCTTTGTCCCAGGCCTGGCACCACAGCCTGTGTTCTGTTCTCTGCCCCCTGGGCCATGCATTCAACACCAGTCGGGTAGGTATCTAACCCTGTGTCCTTGCCAGGGATGAGGAGGAAAAGGATCGCCCGCATTTAAAATAAGCCAACAAGCACTAGAATGAATGGCCTCATCACCAAACAGCCGGGAGCTGGAAGGACGGAGGCAGGAGGCTGGTGTGGGCCCAGCTAACGGTGTGTGTGGCCACTGGGGGCAGGGAGGGGCCGGAGCTGGGGTGGGCGGTCAGCCTCGCCCTTGATCCCATCTGCTCCTGGCAAGAGAGGAGCTGGGTCTGTGCCTCCAGCCCGTTCCCTCCCTGCCCAGGGCACTTGACACCTGGGTCTGTTCAGGGCCAGTCCCCTGACACCCAGGACACCAGTCCCGACGCCACACAGACGCCCCTCCTTGAACTCCCTGGGCCTTGGAGGCCCTGCTGAGGCTCCCCCATCCATGTCCAACCCTGGGGTCTGGCCACTCCCCGCCGTGACCCGGTCCCCCATCCATGTCCTGTTGGTGGGCGCTCACCACCCTCCGCCCGTGAGCCAGGTGCCCACCCGTGCCTATCCCTGGGCTCTGGTCACTCCCTATGAACCCTTCCCGGCGTCTTCATTTCCCATGTGGGACCTGGTGCCATGTCACAGATGGGCTGAAGCGTTGGTGTTCTGCAAGCAACAACAGTGTGTGCCCAGCCTTGCCCAGGCCTGAGTCTTCCTCCCGAGTCCTCCCAGAGTCCTCCTCCCCAGAGCCCTCCTCCCTACAGCCCTCCTGTCCAGAGCCCTATTTGCTGCTGCCTGCCCAGCCCCCTGGACTGGGGCTCCAGAGGAGGAGTCAGGGGTCCCAGGTGACCCCTGCTGGCTGCCTGCAGGAGCCCTTGTACACACGAGGGCCTCTGTTCACTGGCCAAGGGTGGGTGGCTGTTTGCTGGGGGGGCTGTCCAGCCTCTCTCCTGGGCCCACTCAGGACTCAACATGGGTGTACTTTCCTGCTGAGAGTGTCCTCGGGTGCATGGCCAGCTGCCTCGGGTCCCAAAGTTTCTCCTTTGGTAGGCTCTGTCTGGTGAGTGTGTTTTCCGAGGCTGGTCTTTGTGTCCCCAGCTGTGCTTTTCTGTGAGCAGCTTCGGTGCACACACCAGCAGGCTCAGCACTCGCTGCTGCGGGCTTGTGTGCAGCCCCCGGCTGGGCCAGGCCTCCCCACCCTGGCCCCTGCCAGTTCTAGGCTAAGGAAGAACTGGGCTGGGTGAAGCCTGGTGCCCACAGCTTTGGTTCACTCGGGCCTCTCCTGCCCATAGAGCGTCCCTCCCACCAGGAACCCTGAAAGCACCCAGGGGAAACTGAGGCTCAGGAAGGGAGGGATGGAGAGGGACATGCCACTGGGGCTAGGCAGGAGGGGTGGCCTCTGGGGTCTCCGGCACCTGCTCGGCTGTGCACGTGGCCAGGAGGCGTGGGCTCACCTGTGCGTGCTCCTGCTGGCTCTGTGCCTCCTGCTGTGCCCGCTCCAGCGCCCTCCTGGCCCTGGAGAGCTCCTCGCTCAGAAGGCTCTGCTCCGCGTCTTTCAGGGACAGGGCCTGGACAGGACAGGGCGTGCTTGTGAGTAAGATGGGGAGGCTTGGGGAGGGATCAGGCTCCCCTATAAGGAGAGGCTGAGCGCAGGGCTGCCCGGGACATAGCATGCTCGTCTCCACATCCCTGCCCTGGGGAGGAGCGGCAGGGCCACAGTGGCAGCCTGGGTTCTGGGCCCTTTCGCCCTCTAGCGCCTGCTGTCTGTCTGACATCGTCCTACCTCTGTGTCTGTGCTTGGCCCCGTCCCTGGGGTGTCCTCCCCTCCTCGGCCTGTCCAGCATCCTGCCCTTTCCCATGCAGTTTGGGGGCCTTCGTGAGCCACCCCCACCCCTCTAGGCCACACTTGCCACAGAGCAGAGAAGGAGCTGAAAAACCTGAAAATGCTCCATCTCCCTGATGGTGTGGGAGACATGTGTGAGCAACAAGACATCCTCAGCTCCAAGGGTGTCACCCTGCCCCGTGGACAAGGCTGTGGAAACAATGCCTGTCAGATGCACCCATGGATATCTTCTCTGTGCCTAGGCCCATTTCGGGGAGGGCAGCCCGGAGATATGTGTGCACCTGTGTGGGGTGACCTATGCTCAGTGCCACCAGTGTCTGTGACGTTGCTGTAATGGCAGCAAGGCGGCAGGGAACCCAGATGCCTGCGGAAGGGAGAAGGGTCAGCCACAGGAAGCCCCAGGCCTGGGAGCTCAGCACACAGCACAGAAAGCGAAGCACAGAGCTGCCGATGCACAGCTGGGAAAGGCCGCCGAGAAGCTTGGAGGATAGAGAAGAGAAAGGCCTAGGACCGGCTTGGATTTTCATGCCCTGTGGGTTGAAAACGCGGTGTTGGGGACTGACACTGTATTTCTGTTTGCAATCTTTGGAGAGTGTTGTCAAGTCTTTGTCCTGGGTCCCACACTTGCAGTCAGTTTGTCAGAAGTGTGGGTGGCCCGGAGACCCCTGGACTTGTGGATGGTGTCTGTGAGTCGGTCTCCTACTGGGGACCACGCCTGTGGGCTCTGCACTCTCTCTGGGTCAGAATTTCATGGGGTATTACAGAGGAATCCAAGAGAAAGGACAGCTGTTCCTGAGCGGCCTGGTGAGGGGAACAGGAGCTGGGGACTCTTCATCAAGGCCTGGTGAGGGGGGCAGGAGCTGGGGACTCTTCATTGAATGGCTTTGATGTTCTAAACAACTTTAAAACCAGTGACCCCCTTGTTCCCCTCCCTCCCTCCAGGCCCTGCTTGTTTCGCTCGGCTGGAGGTCTCCTGACTGTTCAGGAATCTGCCCTCAATGAACTGTGAGGTCTGCAAGGGTGGGGCCCTGACTCTCCCTCCTGCTGCCCTCATTACTGAACACACAGCAAGGGAGTACTTGTTAGAATTTTAGCCAAAGCTTCATCAAATGTGGAAGCGTGCATTCTCTGGGGTGAGGACTTCATTTGCAGACTGGTGTGAGCCAGCGTCACTCAGACACGGCGGGTGAGAGGATGGGGACCCCGGTGAAAACAGCCCCTCCCGGGCCAGCGTCACTCAGACACAGCGGGTGAGGGGACGGGGACCCCGGTGAGGACAGCCCCTTCTGGGCCAGCGTCACTCACACACAGCGGGTGAGAGGACCGGGACCCCAGTGAGGACAGCCCCTCCCGGGCCCAGGGCTCCAGGGCTTCAGCTCTTGCTCCACATAGAATTCCTTTCTTCGTTAGAGAAATAAGATCCCCAAAGACTGTTTTGTGACTGGGTCATCACGAGTTCCTCAGGGAAGCATGGGGAAGCTTCCTCTGGGCCCCCCAGCCGCACTTCTCTGTTCAAGCTCTCTACTTGGGCCTCCTGAAATAAAGGGCAGCTGGCTGAGCAGAGGCCCCAGGAAAGCCCACTTGCTGCCCCGGCAAGGGCGCCCCATAGGCCAGGCCGTCTGTGCTGTGTCCCTGGAGTGCCCTTATCGTGGTTCTGCTGTGAGTCCAGGGGCGGGGGAGCACTAGCACGCAGAGTCTGTCTGCCCTCTTAGCCTGCGCTCCTGTTTTTGTTTTTTTGAGATGGAGTCTTGCTCTGTCACCCAGGCTGGAGTGCGGTGGCACAATCTCAGCTCACTGCAACGTTTGCTTCCTGGGTTCAAGCCATTCTCCTGCCTCAGCCTCCTGAGTAGCTGGGACTACAGGCACCCACCACCATGCCCAGCTAAGTTTTATATATTTTTAAAATAGAGACAGGGTTTTGCCATGTTGGCCAGGCTAGTCTTGAACTCCTGACCTCAGGTGATCCACCAGCCTTGGCCTCCTAAAGTGCTGGGATTACAGGGATAAACCACGGTGCCCGGCCTGCGTTCCTGTTTGACGGAGATCCCATCACTGGGAAGCTGTGATTACAGTCACATGAGAACAGGCCACGTTGCCCGTGGTTGGTCATGGATGGGAGTGAGGCACTGCGTGGGGGCCTTGACGGGCCACCCACTTCCCCAGATGTGCTGCTTCCCGTGGAGGCTCTTTCCTCATGTATCCAATGGGAATAGCAGCACCACCTCCCCAGGGGCTTCGAACTCACCTTCCTCCTCCTTTGCCTGGCTCTCAGCCTCTCTCGCATGGACCCTGCCCAGCCTCTCCCCAGCCTCTCCCCAGCCTCCTGGCCCCTGACTCTTTCCCGCCAACTCCTATCATCTCCTCCTGCTCGAGAGCATCCACAGGCTCCCTATCATCTGACGCTGGCGCTGAGCCCCATCCCAGTTCCACTGCACACATGCAGCCATCCCAGACACCTGCCAATGCCATGTCCTCTCCAGCCAGCATCGCTGTTCCTCCTTAAGGCCTTCCCTTTCTCCATCTAAGGATGCTGCGGTGGGGAAGTTAGGAGCACAGACCTCGGTGACCAGCAGGTGCGCTGCACAAGCCTTCATCTGTGGACCTTAGTTTTCTTACCAGTAATACAGGGATGATTAGAGCATGCACTTCAGAGTGTTGCAGGAATCAGATATTAAATGCAGAGTCTGACAATAAACCTTGGCTATTTCAGCTACTCTAACTCCTCCAGAAGTTTGTAACTTTTTGTTTTGTTTTTCTGAGATGGACTCTCTGTCACCCAGGCTGGAGTGCAGTGGAGCGATCTCAGGTCACTGCAACCTCGTCTCCTAGGTTCAAGTTATTCTCCTGCCTCAGCCTCCTGAAGAGCTGGGATTACAGGTGCCCTCCACCATGCCCAGCTAATTTTTTGGATTTTTAGTAGAGATCGGGTTGCGCCATGTTGGCCAGGCTAGTTTTGAACTCTTGACCTCAAGTGATGCACCTGCTTCAGCCTCCCAAAGTACTGAGATTCCAGGTGTGAGCCACAGCACCCGGCCTGTAATTTGTACCATCGTTTAGCCCTTATCACCCCGTGTGACACACATGTGAATGTGTCTATATGCCCATTCCTTTCACCAAGAGTGAATTTTGGCATGATACATGGGAACAGCCTAGACTCAGGGGAGCTTTTATGGGGCCAGTGGCTGAGTCTTAACTGCTGTTGGGATGGGAGGATGGTCAGATATGTGGCTGTTAGTTGCGTGCTTGGCTTGGTGGTCGAGTTGGATACACTGATGGATGACTGGATGATCAGCTGGCCGGTGCATCAGGTGGATGGATGGATAGACACATGGATAGATGGTTGGATATATGGATGACAGCTGAGTTTGTGGACAGATGAAGGGATGTTAAGAGAATGGATGCATGGATGGTCAAATGAATTGTGGATAGTCGTGTGGATGCAAGGTTGGGTGCGTGGATAGTTGGATGGATAGTCAAATGAACTGACGGATGGTTGCATGGATGGTGAGGTGTGTAGACGGACAACCAGGAATGTGGATGCATGGCCATATATCTGGGTGGACAACTAAATGCGTGGAAAGAAGAATGGATCTTCGAGTGAGTGGGTGGATGATAACAAGTAAATGGAGGGCAGCCAAGGGCATAGATGGACGGGTGGGTGGATGGATGCGCAGATGCAGGGATGGTTGGAGAGATGGTGGAGGGACAGCCAAGGGCATAGATGGACGGGTGGGTGGATGGATGGACAGATGGAGGGATGGATGGAGAGATGGATGGATGGATGAGCAGGTGGATGGGTGGATGAATGGACAGATGGAGGGATGAACTGGTAGGTGGGTGGATGGGTGGATGGGTGGTGGTGGATAGGTGAATGGATGAATGAACAGATGGAGGGATGGATGGAGAGATGGATGGATGGATAGGTAGGTGGGTGGATGAGTGGATGGGTGGAAGGATGGACAGATGGATGGATGGATGGGTGGATGGGTGGATGAGTGGATGGATGAATAGGTGGATGGATGGATGGGTAGGTAGTTGGACATCTATCCACCATGGCTGCTGTGGAAGAGCAAAGCTGCAATAGCAGGGAGCTGGAAAGGCTGCACCTGCCTGAGGTGTGACACCATGCAGCCCCTGTACTGGGTCAGAGACAGCAGGTGCAGTGGGTGTGAGCAGCCCCGCCGCCCCCAGCCCCACCATCACCTGTTGCATCTTGTGCTCCATTTGGAGAAGGCTCTCATCCCGCTCCTGCTTCAGGCTCTGAATTTCCTCCTTCAGAGCCTCCCTCTCAGCTGCACTTTTTGCCACCAGCTCCTTCTCCTGCTCCAGCTGGCATCTGGCTACCTCCTTCTCCTCTGCCAGGGACAGACTCAGGGTCTCCTGGGCAAGGTAAAGGGATGGGTCCGGCAGGTGAGGCCAGGAGGTGTCTGTGGTCCTGAGTGAGACCTGGCCCGGGGGACTCCAGGACTGATGGTCCCCAGAGGCTGTCCAGTCCAGCCAGATGCACCCTCCACATCTTCCCCTCAGGGTCACTGGAGCAGGGCACGCCTCTCTGGGTCTCAGCACCTGCCATCCCACATTGATCTATCAGTATGTAAACCATTCCTGAGTCTCTGCAGTGCACCTGCCATGAAGGGGTGTAAAGACATATCACACCAGGCCTCCAGAAGCCTGTGACCTGCGGGGCCGCTGTAATGGGCATGGGGCCCCCATCAGCCCTCATCCTTCACACTGCTCCAGACCAGCCAGCAGCCTGTCCAGCTTCCGCCGTGAGGGAGGCCCCCCAAATACAAACCCAAGCCCAGTGTGGGCCCCACAGGGAAGGCCCTGGATGCCCATTTGAACTATAAAGAGTGATAGGTCCTTGCTCATTCTTCCCTGACTGGGCACCTCCGCCTCTGAGCTTGGTCTCCAAGGGCCCCTGCTCCCAAAGGCCTGCCATTCCCTGGGACCTGGTAGCCTTCTAGGAAGCTACTGGTGGGCCCGTGGGAAGCTGACCTTCTCCCTCTGGAGCTGTACCAGGGCCTCACGGTGGGCCGATGCCTGGCTCTCCAGGGCCAGCTGCGCCTCCCGTTCCTGCTGTGCCACCAGTCGCTGGAGCCGCCCAATGTCCTGCCGCAGCTTCATCTCCTGGACCTCCCAGTCACTTTGGAGTTGCTTCATTTCCACTGTAGGGGTGATGGGTAAGGTGCGCCAGGGCCTGGTATGCGGACCCCCGAACCCTTTGGAACCCCCTAGGGAGTGACAGCCTTGGGGGTGACAGTGGCCGGGCTCCGGGAGTGGGTGGCCAGCCCATGGCAGGGTGGGCTGCACAAGGTCCAGGGTCCAGGGCTGCAGTTGGAGGCTACATGCTGACCCTGTGGCCACAGTGCGGTGCCCAGCTTCAGGCCGGTGCCAGATGCAGCCTGGGCAGGGTGTTGCTGCCCCTCGTGGGCTGGGGTGGCCAGTCACATGAGCGCCAGGCCCTCGTTTGTGCCCCTGTAGGCTCCAGAGAGGGGGTGCAGCATGTGTGGGGACTGAGCTCCACTCCAGGGGCCCCTCCATGGCTGACTTTCGGGGAAGGGGCTGAGGGAGCCGCCCTTGGAGCACCTTGCAAGGCCTGCCTCGCGAGTCCTGCACTCTGGGCCTCCTCCTCCAGCTGCTCCTGCAGCTGTGCGGCCAGCTGCTGGGCGTCGAGGAGGCTGCTTTCCAGGGAGTCCCTCTCTGCCCTGCAAAGGAGCAGCAAGCAACGCACGTCATCCCCAAGACCTCGCCCACAAAATGCTCGCAATAGCGCAACACGGGTGTTACCGAGGCTCAGCTGAAATGCAAATCAGTGGAAGAATGCTCTAGAAATGATGGTGCACCTTGTCTCTGGGGCACGTGCGTTGTTAACAAGGATGAAGAAACCATTTCCTATTCTCATGCCATGGAAGGAGTCACCCCAGAAAGCCACCCCCGCATTAGACTCCCACGTGCAGTGTGATTCCTTCGTGTGGAAAGCCTGCTTGCTGCGTTTGTGCCTGGAGTGCCAGCGCTACCACACAGCAGTGCCCACTCCAGGGAGGAGTCTCTTTTGTCAAAAAGACCCCACATTTCTAGCAATCAATTCATCAGGGATCCAACAGTCCGCAGGAAGTTTCATCGTCGCCGTTCGCTGCCCTGTGCTGGGTGTTTATCAGTGAACAAAGCAACGCACGGAGAAACAGGTAGAAACACACCGCAGCCTCGAACACAGACACCCCCGTGAACACGTAACCGGAGGCGCTCAACCCTAGACAGATGCGGTGGGGCGGGCCGTGGGCACGGGGACCCTGGCAGCTCCTGACCGGGCCCTGCCTCCATTTCCCTTCCATCTTTCTGGCCACCGCCACCCACTTCTTCAGGGATAGAGCACCTCCCAGCCTTCTGGGGCTCCCCAGGGCCCGCAGACGGAGGTCCTCTGGGCTCAGGTCAGAACCCCCAGAAACCTCACTCTGCTGCACGCTGCTCTGCTCCCCCTCAGCCCCTCTGCCCATGAGTGCTCCTCACGGCCCCCATCCCACACTCCCGGGTTTGAGTGTTCCCTTCACTCGAGGCTCTTCCCCTTTCGCGTGTGGGAAATCCTCCCTTCAATCAGCCTGGAAGCCCCTCCCTTCAATCAGCCTAGAAGCCCCGCCCTTCAATCAGCCTGGAAGCCCCGCCCTTCAATCAGCCTGGAAGCCCCGCCCTTCAATCAGCCTGGAAGCCCCTCCTCCTAGAGGCTCGCCTGGTCTCCTGCAGGGGATGTGGCCTCTGCCACTCAGGCAACGGACGTCTTTGCCTGAAGCCTGCGGACCTGTGCGTGTGCCCAGCCTCTGTCTCTATGGGGACCCAGGAGCAAGTCTAGGGGCTCTGCCATTGAGTCCCCAGACTGGAGTCCTGGTCCCGGACAGGGTGCTCTGAGTAGGGTGGGGCTGCTTGGGATGTGGGCCCAGGGCGGACATTGGTCCATCTTGCCGGCTGACAGTCGGCCAGGACCCCATGAAGGGAGTGAGCAGGTCCCACTGCTGAAGGCTGTCAAGGCCCGAGGATGCTGGGAGTGGAGCCCCTTCATAAAGCCAACCGTGGGGAGGCCTCCTTAGAAAGGAGGGGCCGCAGCAGGACTTCCTGCACCGGATGTTCCCCCATGTTACCCGAGAGCTCATCAACAAGGCGGTGTCCACACTCTCCGGCCCCCTGGGCCAGTTGTAGACACAGAGTGTGTCGGGGCAGATGTGGCTTCAGGACAAGCCCCTCTGTCACCAGAGGCTCAGCTGGCCATCAGGATCCCCTGACGGTGGCCTGTGACGCTGAGGCCAGCAGGGCTGCCATGTGCAGGGGCCCTGGGTCAGTGGCAGGGCTGAGGTAGGAGCAGCTGTCGGGCGGGACTCAGGCTGCCGAGGGCTCTGGCCACGGCCTGTGCTCTGGGCGGCAGACCCTGCCGGCAGGAACGGGGCCCCCACCCCTGGTCCCTGGAGCCCTCAGGGCTCAGGAGGGAGCACGGGCAGGAGCCCAGCCCGCGGCAGGCGGCCTCCCTCGGTTTTCCTTCCCGACTGCGGCGCAAGCCTTCATTTGGAGAAAAGGTTTGTCTGCGAAGAAGCTCAAGGATCCCACACGCCAAGGTTTCTCACGCCTCCCAGACTCTGGAATTCCAGGAGGAAATCTTTTCAACAAAAACACTTAGCATTGCCCATCAGCAGCAGAAGCCATCAGCTATTGGGTTTCTGCAGTGGCCGAAGGATTCAGATCACCAGGCAGCAGCCTACACACATCCTGTTCTTGCCTGTGGGTGCCCGTCCCAACCTCTGCGAGTTGCCCCGAGGGCCTCTGGGCTCACCCGCCTGCACTCTCCACCTCGAGGTCGCTGGGCTGACCCTGCTTCTGGCACATTGATCTATCAGTATGTAAACCATTCCTGAGTCTCTGCAGTGCACCTGCCATGAAGGGGTGTAAAGACATATCACACCAGCCCTCCAGAAGCCTGTGACCTGCGGAGCTGCTGTAATGGGCATGGGGCCCCCATCAGCCCTCATCCTTCACACTGCGCCAGACCAGCCAGCAGCCTGTCTAGCTTGACGGCGTGCCGCCCAAGCCGGGGACAGCCCTGTGACGCCTGGCTCCCAGGATTGGTGCAGGGAGGTCAGGCAGCCCAAGGTGGCCCATGGCAGCAGCAGCTCTCAGGCCTTGTGGGGAGAAGGGTGCTCTGCGTCTGCTGGAAGGGGGGCCCCTGGGTGGCTGCTGGCCCTCTTGCCACCTCTCAGAGTCAAGCTGTGCTCAGAGAAGGAGAGGCAGGATTCCAAGGGCACTGTGGGAGTGCCTGAGTCCAGCCATGCTTGAAGCTGGCTTCACCCTTAACTCCTCAGCTCCATGAGCAAGACATTTCACAGCTGCCTTCCACAGGTCTGAGCTGAGTTTCTGCACGTGCCACCACCTCTTTCAGGAAGGCGACCCCAGGGCTTTCACTGGGTTGATGTCTTCTAGATGCCCTCCCCCAACCCAAAGTCTCTGTGCTTGCCTCTCACTCCAGCCCAGCTCACCTGCACACACTCCCAGTCCCATGTGATGCTGTGAGTGCCCCTGTACCCTGCCACACTGCAGGCTCTCGGAGGGCAAGGGCACACGGGTCGTGGCCTGACAGGCAGGTCCTTGCACTCATACCTGAGATCAGATGCCTCTTCAGCTACGAGCTGGCCCTGCCTCTCCAAGGCCTCCCGCTGGGTCAGCAGCTGAGCCCGCTCCTCGGACAGGGTGCCCTTCTCCTGCAGGGCTCGCTGCAGAGTGTCCCTCTGGGCCTCCTGGTCCTGCAGGCTCTGAGCCAGCTGCTCCTCCAGGGCCTGTTTCTGGCAGGTGACCTAGGGGAGGCGGGAAGAGGGCAGTCTGTAGAGAGAGTAAGTGGGTGGGCATGGGCCTCTAAGTGGCACCATTTGTCTGTCCTTAGTGTCCAGGGAGCAGGAAACATTGCACAGAGATGGTGATAGAAGGTAACAGAAAACCAGAGTGCTGCAGACCAACCTTCCACCAAGAATGTCATGAAAGTCTCGGTGGAATAGATCACAAGAATATGTAAGAGACCTCGGAGAGCTGAAAAGACAGCTAGGGCTAAAGGAGCTGAGACCTTGGAGAGAAGGAGGCACAGGAACGCGCCCAGCATTCAGTGTCTCCTCTTTCCTCAAGGCATTTGCTGATTTAAGAGTTTGGGTTAAGCCGGGTGTGGTGGCTCATGCCTGTAATTGCAGCACTTTGGGAGGCCAAGGTGGGTGGATCACCTGAGGTCAAGAGTTCAAGACTGGCCTGACCAACATGGAGAAACCCTATCTCTACTAAAAATACAAAGTTAGCCAGGCGTGGTGGCACATGCCTGTAATCCCAGCTCCTTGGGAGACTGAGGCAGGGCAGAGGTTGTAGAGCCGAGATCGTGCCATTGCACTCCAGCCTGGGCAACAAGAGTAAAACTCCGTCTCAAAAAAAAAAAAAAAAAAAAAGAGTTTGGGCTGAAACATTGAGATGCCAAGAAGAGCTTCTGGCAGTGCCACGGCCTGAGAGGGACAAAGATTAGCGTTCAGAGCCACCAAAGCAAACAGACCCTGATAAATATCACAGGACGTCAAGTTGTTTTCACAGAAAGCCTTGACCCTGGTAATAGTGGAGAATCAGAAATAGACCATCCTTCATCGACGCTGAAGCTCGGCTGTGAATCATCCCAATCACTGATTGGATTACAGTGACCTTCTACCTTCACTGCCTGCCAGGGTCAAAAGTAAGTTCTGGCTGGGCATGGGGGTTCACGCCTGTAATTCTAGCACTTTGGGAGGCCGAGGCAGGCAGATCACTTGAGGTCAGGAGTTCAAGACCAGCCTGGCTAACATGGTGAAACCCCATCTCTACTAAAAATATAAAAATGAGCCAGGCATGATAGCACACACCTGTAATCCCAGCTATTCAGGAGGCTGAGGCAGGAGAATCACTTAAACCCAGGAGGCAGAGGTTATGGTGAGCCAAGACCATGCCACTGTACTCCAGCCTGGGTGACAGAGTAAGACCTCTCTCTCCCCTCCAACCCCAAAAAAGCAAACAAAAACAACAAAAAAAGTAAATTATTTCTGGAAGAAGAATAGCATCATCAAGATCCTCAAATTATTTCTATAATTTATTCTATATAAGATTGACTATTTGATCAATATCTGGCATGTCAGGAGACAGGACCACATGGCCGAAAAACCACAGATAAGAACAGAAAATAGATACAGAGGAGAGAGATCCAAGATGACTGACTACTAGCAGCTCAGGATTGTAGCTCCCAGAGAAAACGCACAGAACGAGAGGATGCCACATTTTCAGACGAATTTTTGTTGCTTATGGACTAGGATTCCCAGCGGAGGAGCCCCACGGGTTGCCAGTGAGACTCTTGCAGCCGGCGTGGCGGTTTTGCCGGCGCTTTGGCGCAGTGGTTCTTGGTGCAGAGTAAACGGGACTAGCTTCCCTTTTGATCGATGTTTGGATCTCCGGGAAGGCAAGTCGCCCATGTACATGATTGAAATAAGGATTCAAGAGGGAAGCCAGACCGGAGATCACCCGAGCAGAGAAGCACCAAGAATCTTAATGCTGCAATTTTAGCCGGCGCAGTGGGTTGCTCAGATTTCGGCGTTGGAAATCAACAAGTTGGATGTACACTCAGAGACCTAAATTGAAAGTAGGTAATTCCAGAGAAGACAGGTGGATAAATTTACAATGACGGGAAGAAACCAGCATAAACAAGCTGAGAATACCCAGAGGCAGAATGCTTCTCCATCCACAGGGGATTACAGTTCTTCACCATCAAGGGAACAAGGCCTAATGGAGAACGAGTGTGTTCTAATAACAGAAATGGGCTTCAGAAGGTGGATAATAGGGAACTTTTTTGAGTTAAAAGAACATGTTCTAGCCCAATGCAAAGAAACTAAGAACCTTGAAAAAAGGTTTGACGAAATCCTAATGAGAATAGACAATTTAGAAACGAATATAAGGGAATTATTGGAACTGAAGAACACAATAAGAGAACTTCGTGAAGTATGCACAGGTTTTAACAGTCAAATTGATCAAGTAAAAGAAAGGATATCAGTGGTCAAAGACCTACTTAATGAAATGAAACGAGAAGACAAGATTCGAGAACAAAGAGTAAAAAGGAATGAGCAAAGTCTCCAGGAAATATGAGACTATGTGAAAAGACCTAATTTACAATTGATCAGTGTACCTGAATGTCATGAAGAGAATGACTCTAAGTTGGAAAATATTTTTCAGGATATTATTCAGGAAAACTTTCCTAACCTAGTAAGGCAGGACAACACTCAACTCCAAGTAATCCAGAGAACACCACAAAGATATTCCTCAAGTAGACCAACTCCAAGACACGTAATCGCTAGATTCACTAGGGTTGAAATAAAGGAAAAAATTTTAAGGGCAGCTAGAGAGAAAGGTCAGATTACCCATAAAGGGAAGCCTATCAGACTCACAGCAGACCTCTCAGCAGAAACCCTACAATCTAGAAGAGAGTGGGGGTCAATATTCAATATCCTCGAAGAAAATAATTTTCAACCCAGAATCTCATATCCTGCCAAACTAAGCTTTATAAACGAAGGAAAAATAAAATTTTTCGCAAACAAGCAAGCACTCAGAGATTTCATCACCACCAGGCCTGCTTTACAAGATCTTCTGAAAGAAGCACTACAAACAGAAAGGAACAACCAGTATCAGTTATCTTAAAAATTCACCGAAATGTAAAGAGTATCTCCATAATGAAGAATTTACATCAACTAACGGGCAAAAAAGCCAGTTAGCATTAAATTACAATATTGAACTCACAAATATTAATATCAATCCTAAACTTAGATGGATACAATACCCTAATTAAAGTCACAGACAGGCAAATTGAATAAAAAGTTAAAATCCATTGGTACGTAGTATCCAGATCCAACTCGCAACGATACACAAAGGCTTAAAATAAATGGATGGAGGAAGATTTACTAATTAAATGGAGAGCAAAAAAAAAAAAAAAGGAGTTGTAACTCTTGTCGCCAATAAAATAGACTTTAATAGTAATAAAGACTAAAAGAAACAAAGAAGGATATTACATAATGGTTAAAGGATCAATGTAACAATAGGAGTTAATGATTATAAATATATATGTACCTAATATAGGAGCACCCAGATACATAAAACAAGTTTTTACTGACTTACAAAGTGATTTGGACTCCCGCACAATAATAGTGGGAGATTTTGATATCAATCACACTGTTAATTTATATTGCACCCATTCTGAAAGTGAGTATATAATAGAAAGTGAATTACTCTTTAGCATTTGCATAGTATCTCACAGATTTAAATGAAATATTGGCTGACTGTTTGTTTGTTATTTTCTTCCCTTATTCCTTTCTGTCTCTGTTGTTAAGTACAATTGACGGCATAAAAGAGGTTTTTAATACCTTTTTAAGATTGCATTCCAGCCTGGGCAATAGAGCAAGAATGCTGTTCTCTCTCCCACTTTTTCTTTTTTCTTTTTTTTTTTCTCACAAACAAACAAACAAACAAAAAGAACAGAAAATAGATGCAGAGCCTCCCACATGGTTATCCAGATACTGGAGTTATCAGACACAAACTTTAAAACAGCTGATTAATACGTTCAAGAAGATGGATAGCAACACGCAGAGTTCAGCAATAGAACTGGATCCTAAATATAAAAAACACAATTTAAAATGCAATAACCAAAAGTAAAGAAACTCACAGACGAGGGCAGATTAGACAGAATGAAAGAAAGGACTGATAACCTGAAAGACAGACAACAGAATGTGTTCAGACTGAATCATAAAGAGAAAGAAAGATGGAAAATGCACAAAAGGGTGTTATAGACATATAGGACAAGCTAAAAATGCACACCCTATGTGGAATCAGTCTCAGAAGAGATGAGAGAGCATATTTGAACAGATACAGGTCAAAATTTTTCCAATCTAATAAAATACATCTAGCCACAGATTTAAAGTGAGCTATAATCCCCTAAAAGCACAAATTAAAAGGAAAATGCCATATACATACAACTTAGTAGAGTTTCTGAATACCAAAGATAAAGAAAAATGTCTTTAAAAAAACCAAAGGGCGAAAGACACATAGCTGTGAAATTAACAAGACTGACATTTGATTTCCACACAACAGCAGTGGAAGCCAGAAGACAAGGGAATGAATTCATTAAATTTCTGAAAGAAAATGATGGCTATTTTAGTATTCTACACCCAGTGAGAATATTCTTCAAAAGTAAAATCAGGACTTTCTGCTTCTGATAATGTTGAGGTAGGTTGTTGAAGACCAGCCCTCCCACCTAAAGCAACTGGAAAAGCTGTGCCACATACCATCCGATGATCTGTTTAAAAGCATTAGACGGATACAAAGACGGTCAGGTCCCAGGTGTTCAGGTTACGGAGAGAAATACATTAACGTGAATCTGAAATTCTATAAATACAACAGATTTCCCCTTCGAGGTATCTGCCAAGTCCCAAGTGACACAGGGTGTAGGGCCTCAGGATCCAAAAGTAAAGCTTTAGGCCGGGTGCAGTGGCTCACGCCTGTAATCCCAGCACTTAGGGAGGCTGAGGTGCGCAGATCACCTGAGCTTGGGAGTTTGAGACCAGCCTGGCCAGCATGGCAAAACCCCATCTCTGGTAAAAATTACCCAGGCATGGTGGCGTGTGCCTGTAATCCCAGCTACTCAGGAGGCTGAGGCAGGAGAATTGCTTGAACCCAGGAGGTGAAGGTTGCAGTGAGCCGAGATTGCACTGTTGCACTCCAGGCTGAGCGACAGAGTGAGACTCCATTTAAAAAGTGAATAAAGCTTTAGCTAAAAGACTGGGAACATGGCCTCAGATGTCAGCAGGCTTATGAGATTGAAGAGACGAATGTAACTTAGAGTTCAGTGATACCAAAGTGCCAGGCAATGAAAAGAAGAGAGGATATCAGAGAAAAGGAAATGCCTTGAGGTCAGCCTGAGAGTCTACACTGTGATTTTTAAAAATGGTACTGCCGGCTGGCTGCGGTGGCTCACGCCCATAATCCCAGCACTTTGGGAGGCTGAGGCAGGTGGGTCACTTGAACCCAGGAGTTTGAGACCAGCCTGGGCAACACAGCAAATCTCCATTCCTATATAAAATACAAAAATTAGCTGGGCATGGTCATGCATGCTTGTAGTCTCAGCTACTCGGGAGGCTGAGGTGGGAGGATCACTTGAGCCCAGAAGGTTGAGGCTGTGGTGAGCCATGATCATGCCACTGCATTCCAGCCTGGGCAACAGAGCAAGACTCTGTCTCAGAAAATAAAATAAAATAAATGGCACTGCTTTTTTAAAAAGTATATATTTTTTATGATTCATAAGTAGTAAAGGATCAGGAGATGAAGAATCCGAAGAAAAAAATAGCAGCTGAGAGTCTGGGAAACCAGATAGGATTTTTGAAAGTCTTATAGAATTGAGAAAACAAAATCTGGAGTTTAGGGCTAACTAAAGAATAGGAACCCTGGTTAACATCTGAGATTTCCAATTAGGAACACAGGAGAGTTATGTTATACTCTGGGATAGGCCAGAAATAGACGACTTCTCACAAAAGGCTGAAATACAGTTACAAAACAGCTGAGTCCTGGGCTGGATAAAGGTGATTTATCCCAATTCTGATTTCCCAGAGTCAAAAGCAACCTCTGGAAGAAGCTTATATCATTCAAAGCCTTAAATTATCTCTATGAATTATATCTACAAAAACACAAAGTCTGTCATTCAATCAAAAATTATTAAGCATAATAAAAATAAAAAATTAAAAATAAAACAAAAAAATTAAGGATACTAGGAGACAAGCCCAAACTGCTGAAAATAAATAAATAAAAGGCAATAGAAATAGTTCATTAGGGGATCCAGATGTTAGAGTTATCAAAGACTTAAAAAAGTATTATAATTAATATGTTTAAGAACATACTCAACAAGATGAAGAATGTTACCAAATAACTGAAATGTTTAAGAGAAGATGAGTGCGTGTGTGTGTGAATGGTTAAAAATAACCATTTAAAAAGCAAAAATATTAATAAAGTAATATTAAGGTTTATAACAACACATACAGAAATAAAGTACATAGCAACAAGAGTGAAAAGGATGGAGAAGATGTCTTAGTAAATGTGTGCTGCTGTAACAAAATCCCTGAGACTGCGTAATTTATAAAGTGCAGAAATGTGTTAATTTATCTTCCCACAGTTCTAGAGACTGGGAAGTCCAAAATCAAGGTGCTGGCAGGGGCAGTTGTCTATCAAGGACCGCTCTGTGCTTCCAAGGCTGTGCTTTGATGCCACATTTTCTGGATGAGAAGAATGCTGCATCTTCACGTGATGAAAGGCAGAGGGAAAGTGAGTCACAAATGATGCATGAAGCCTCTTTTGTAAAGACTTTAATCTCATTGATGAGGGTGGAACCCTCATGGCCTAATTGCCTCTTAAAGATCCCACCTCCTAATACTATCACAATTGGTCATTAAGTTTCAGCACCTACATTTTGGAGGGGACACATTAAAATCACAGCAAGGGATAAATGGAATGTATTGCTGCAAAGGTCTTATACTGTTTATGAAGTAATACAATATTTGAATATAGACTGTGCATATCATAATTTTAGAGTAATCACTAAAACAAAAAGGAATGTAGCGAAAAACAACCAATAAAGAACACAATATGGAATACTAAATAAATATGCAGCTAACCTAAAAGAATGCCAGAAAGGAAGAATGTAAAAATATTTTTAAAATATGAGACAAATAGATGGCAAATACCAAGATGTAAATAATGCATATTAACAGCTACGTTAAGTGTATGTGGTCTAATAACCACTCTAATTAAAGATGAAAGTTGTCAGAGTAAAGATAAGGGCTAGACCCAACAATATGCTTTTGACACACATTTTATTTGTTAAATGTTTTATTTTTTTATTTCAGTAGGTTTTTGGGGAGCAGGTGGTGGTTGGTTACATGGATAAGTTCTTCAGTGGTGATTTCTGAGATTTCAGTGTATCCATCACCTGAGCCATGGACACTGTACCCAATGTGTAGTCTTTTATCCCTCACCACCCTCCCACCCCTTCCTCTGAGTCCCCAAAGACCAATGTATCATTCTTATGCCTTGGCATCCTCATAGCTGAGCTCCCACATATGAGTGAGAACATAGGATGCCTGGTTTTCCATTCCTGAGTTACTTCGCTTAGAATAATAGTCTCCAATCCCACCCAGGTTGCTGTGAGTGCCATTATTTCATTCATTTTTATGGCTGAGTGGTATTCTATAGTGTGTGCCTGTATATATATACATATATGTGCACACATATATGTACATATATCACACTTTAAAAATCCACTCATTGATGGGTATTTGGGCTGGTTCCATATTTTTGCAATTGTGAATTGTGCTGCTATAAACATATGTGTGCAAGTATCTTTTCATAGAATGACGTCTTTTCCTCTGGGTGGATGCCCAGTAGTGGGATTGCTGGAGCAAACAGCAGTTCTACTCTGGGTTCTTTAAGAATCTCCACACTGTTTTCCACAGTGGTTGTACTAGTTTATATTCTCACCAACAGTGTAAAAGTGTTCCCTTTTCACTGCATCCATACCAACATCTACTATTTTTTGATTTTTTGAGTATGGCCATTCTTGCAGGAGTGAGGTGGTGTCACATTGTGATTTTGATTTGCATTTCCCTGATCATTAGTGATGTTGAGCATTTTTCCATATACTCACTGGCCGTTTGCATATCTTCTTTTGAGAATCGTCTCTTCATGTCCTTAGCCCACTTTTTGTGAAGATTTTCTCCCACTCTGTGAGTTGTCTGTTAACTCTGTTGATTTTTTTTTTTCTGTGCAGAAGTTTTTAGTTTAATTAAGTCCCATCTATTTATCTTTGCTTTTGTTGCATTTGCTTTTAGGCTTGGTCATGAAGTCTTTGCCTAAGTCAATGCCTAGAAGGGTTTTTCTGATATTAACTTCTAGAATCTTTTTTTTTTTTTTTTTTTTTTGAGACAGAGTCTCGCTCTGTCACACAGGCCGGAATGCAGTGATGTGATATCGGCTCACTGCAACCTCTGCTTTCTGAGTTCAAGCAATTCTCCGGCCTGACCTCCTCAGTGGCTGGGATTACAGGCATGTGCCACCATGCCTGGCTAATTTTTGTCTTTTTAGTAGAGACTGGGTTTCACCATGTTGCCCAGGCTGGTCTCGAACTACTGACCTCATGATCCACCAGCCCCGGCCTCCTAAAGTGCTGGGATTACAGTTATGAGCCACCACGCCTGTTCTATCTTCTAGAATCTTTATGGTTTCGGGTATTAGATTTAAGACTTTGATCCATCTTGAGTTGATTTTTGTATAAGGTGAGAGATGAGGATCCAGTTTCATTCTTCTACATTTGGCTTGACAATTTTCCTAGCACCATTTGTTGAATAGAGTGTCCTTTCTCCACTTCATGTTTTTGCTTGTTTTGTCGAAGATCAGTTGATTGTAAGTATTTGGGTTTATTTCTGGGTTCTCTGTTCTGTTCCATTAGTCTATGTGCCTATATTTATGCCAGTACCATGCTGTTTTGGTAACCATTGCCTTATAGTATAGTTTAAAGTTGGGTAATGTGGTACCTCCAGATTTGCTTTTTGCTTATTTTTGCTTTGGCTCTGTGGGCTCTTTTTTGGTTTCATATGAAATTTAGGATTGTTTTTTCTAGTTCTGTGAAGAATGATGATGATATTTTGATGGGAATTGCATTGAATTTGTAGATTGATTTTGACAGTATGGTCATTTTCACAATATTGATTCCACCCATCCATGAGCAGGGGTTTGTTTTCATTTGTTTGTGTCATTTATGATTTCTTTCAGCTGTGTTTGGCAGTTTTCCTTGTAGAGATCTTTCACATCCTTGGTTAGGTATAGTCCCCCCTTTCTTTTTTTTTTTGGCAGTTATTGCGAAAGGGGCTGAATTCTTGATTTGAGTCTCAGCTTGGTCGCTGTTGGTGTACAGCAGAGCTACTGATTTGTGTACGCTAATTTTGTATCCCAAAACTTTGCTAAATTAGTTTACAGTTCTAGGAGCTTTTGGGAGGAGTCTTTAGGGTTTTTTAGATACATAATTTATATCATCAGAAAACAGAGTTTGACTTCCTCTTTACTGATTTGGATACCTTTTCTTTCTTTCTCTTGTCTGATTGCTCTGGCTAAGAATTCCGGTACCAAGTTGAATAGAAGTGGTGAAATGGGGCATCCTTGTCTTGTTTCAGTTCTCAGGGAAAATGCTTTCAACTCTCCCCCATTCACTATAATGTTGGTTGTGGGTTTGTCATAGATGGCTTTTATTACCTTAAGGTATGTCCCTCTTATGCCAACTTTGCCGAGAGTTTTAATCACAAAGGTTCTGGATTTCGTCAGATGCTTTTTCTGCATCTATTGAGACAATCATGTGATTTTTGTTTTTAATTCTGTTTATATTTGTATCCTACTTATTGACTTAGGTATGTTAAACCATCCCTGCAGCCCTGGTATGAAACCCACTTGATTATGGTGACACACACTTTAAATAAACAGACATAGACAAGTTGAAAGTACTATATATGAAAAGGATACACCACGGAAACACTAGGCATAAGAAAACTGAAGTGGCTACATCAAGATCAAAGAAGCATGTATCAGAAAGAGTTGTAGAGATAAGAGCAGACACTTTGTGATGGTAAAAAGCCAATTCCTCACGAAGACACGAAATACTAAATATAGATACACCTAATAATAGAAATTCAAAACACACGAAGCAAAAATTGACTATGGGAAGAAACTAAGGGGAGATCTAGGGGAAGAAACAGAAGTCCCATAATCACAGGTAGAGATTTCAATGCCCTGCTCTCACTAACTGATGCAGCAACTACACAAAAACAACCAATCAAAGAAACAAATCAACTCACAAAAACCCAGTAAGGACATAGAAGATTTAAACAACGCTATTAAGCAACTTGATTTAATTGATATTTATAGGACAACACACTCAACAAGAGCATAATACATATTCTTTTGACAAGTTCAACATAGACAATAGACTGGGACATAATACATTTAAATCCATTCAAATAATATGGAGTATATCCTCTGACCATGATGAAATTATATTAGAAATTGATAACAATTAATTTAGAAAATCCTATTTGGAAGTCAGGGAATTTATGTCTAAATAATCCATGAGGCAAAGAAGAAATTATATGGGAAAAGAGAAAATAGTTTGAATTGACTGATAATAAAAACACAACATGCAAAATTATTAGGATGCAGATGAAGAAATAGACATAGGGAGAGAGATCCAAGATGACCGATCACTAGCAGCTCAGGATTGCAGCTCCCAGTAAAAGCACAGAGAGCCAGTGGACGCCATACTTACCGATAAATTTTTGCTGCCCACGGACCAGGACATTCCCAGTGGAGGAGCCCCACGGGTCGCCAGCGTGACCCTTTCGGCTGGCGCGGCTGTTTTGCCAGCGTCTCGGCTCGGCGGCTCTTGGTGCAGAGTAAACGGGACTGAGTCTCCTTTTGGATGATGTTTGGCGCTTTGGGAAGTCAGAGCAGTCCATCCAGCTGATTGAAAAAGGGACTGAGAAGCCAGACCGGAGACCCCCGGGCAGAAAAGCACCACGAATTTCAACGCTGCTGTTTTAGCTAGCGTTGCGAGTCGCACAGTGAAAAGTACATAGATTCCGGAGCTGGGAATTAACAAGCTGGACGTCCACTCAGAGACCTAATTTGAAAGTTGGTGATTACAAAGACGACAGATGGATAAAA
>PVKP010016973.1:0-47054 GCA_004027715.1 Plecturocebus donacophilus
GACTATAACAGGACCCTAAATATAAATCAATCCCCCATTTCTTTACAGTGTGATGTTTTAAATATTATTAAAAATGTGAATATGGCTGGGCACGGTGGCTCACTCCTGTAATCCCAGCACTTTGGGAGGCCATGGTGCGTGGATCACCTGAGGTCAGGAGTTCAAGACCAGCCTGGCCAACCTGGTGAAACCTCATGTCTACTAAAAATACAAAAATTAGCTGGGCGTGATAGCGGGCACCTGTAATCCCAGCTACTCAGGAGGCTGAGACAGGAGAATCACCTGAACCCAGGAGGTGGAGGTTGCAGTGACCCGAGATTGTGCCATTGCACTCCAGCTTGGGTGACAGACAAGAGCGAAACTCCGTCTCAAAAAAAACCTGAATATGTTAGCTTGTAGATGAAATTGCCAAGTCTTTACTTGATATATTTTAGAAATTCAATTATATATTTAAATACATGTTATATAAATATTATTGATTTAAATATGTTGTTTTTTTCTTATTTACATCACATGAAGCAATGTATTTCAACTCTTCATCTCTCTCTGACATCAGTATGGGTTAAGACTATGACATATGTGGCCCCCAATGAACCGTGACATGTGCAATTCTGTAGTCTCTTTCCCCTCTAGGCTCGGCCTTGCAACTTGCTTTGGCCAATGGTGTAGCAAGTATTACACAGGCAAAAGCTTGATGCTTGCATAGTTGGTCTTATACTACTTGACTGTTCACTGTGAGAAGCCAGATACCATACTGTAGTAATAAAGCTTGGGCTAGATCACTGAATGATAAAGAGGAGAGGCTATTTTGAACATAAGAGATCCAGCCAAACTCTCAAATGCTTGGGGACTTGAGGCAATGCTGAGGAGTATAGATAAATCATCCCCAACAAAATCTGCCCAAATTGCAGAATCCTGAGCAAATACAAAGTTGTAGAAAGTAGAGTGGTGGTTACCAGGGAAGGAGCAGAGGGAAGAGAAGAGTAGAGATTAGGGAGATGTTGGCCAAAGGATACAGAATTTCAGTCAGATAGGAGGGAGTTCAAGACATGGATAACACGGTAACTACAGTTAATAACAATGTATTGTGTTCTTGAAAATTGCTGATTTTAAGTGTTCTCACCACAAAAAATTGGTATGTGAAGGCTAGGTACAGTGGCTCACACCTGTAATCACAGCACTTTAGGAGGCCAAGGCGGGCAGATCACCTGAGATCAACAGTTCAAGACCAGCGTGGCCAACATGGTGAAACCCCATCTCTACTAAGAAAACAAAAATTAGCCAGGCATGGTGGTGGGTGCCTGTAGTCCCAGCTAGTTGGGAGGCTAAGGCAGGAGAATCGCTTGAACTTGGGAAGTAGAGGTTGCAATGAGCTGAGATTGCGACACTGCACTCCAGCCTGGGCACAAAGTGAGACTCTGATTTAAAAAAAAAAAAAAAAAGGTATGTGAAGCAACATATATCTTAATTAGCTTAAGTCACTCCACAATGTAAACACATTTTTTTTCTGTCAAGGCCTTTTATTGTAAGGAGAAAGAAGAAACACATAATGGGAAAATAAATCAGTTTTGTAAAGTGAACTATAATCAGGCTTATTTTTCTCTTAAACACTTGTCTTCTCAAATATTTTGTACTTTAAACACTAAAAGAATTCCTTGCCCAGTCAAGTTGTTCCTCATGTCAAAAGACAAAAATAAGATATTCTCCTTCATCTTAGAAAATAGCTAACTACTGTTAAACTGTCCTAAAACAAACAAATTATTTAAACGTGTAATCCAACTTTTCCAGTCTGGGGTATATGTGCAGAACATGCAGGATTGTTGCATAGGTACATTCATGGCAATGTGGTTTGCTGCCTCCATCCTCCCCGTCACCTATATCTGGCATTTCTCCCCATGTTATCCTTCCCTAACTCCCTACCCACCGCTGTCCCTCACTTAGTCCCCACCAACAGACCCCAGTGTGTGATGCTACCCTACCTGTGCCCATGTGTTTCCACTGTTCAACACTCGCCTATGAGTGAGAACATGCAGTGTTCGATTTTCTGTTCTTGTGTCAGTTTGCTGAGAATGATGGTTTCCACATTCATCCATGTCCCTACAAAGGACATGAACTCATTGTTTTCTATGGCTGCATAGTATTCCATGGTGTATACGTGCCACATTTTCCTTGTCCAGTCTATCATCGATGGGCATTTGGGTTGGTTCCAGGTCTTTGCTATTGTAAACAGTGCTGCAGTGAACATACTTGTGCATGTGTCTTTATAATAGAATGATTTATAATCCTTTGGAGGTATACTCAGTAATGGGATTGCTGGGTCAAATGGAATTTCTATTTCTAGGTCCTTGAGGAATTGCCACACTGTCTTCCACAATGGTTGAACCAACAGCATAAAAGTGTTCCTATTTCTCCACATCCTCTCCAGCATCTGTTATCTCTGGATTTTTAAATGATTGCCATTCTAACTGGCATGAGATGGTATCTCAATGTGGTTTTGATTTGCATTTCTCTAATGACCAGTGATGATGACCATTTTTTTATATGTTTGTTGGCCTCATATATGTCTTCTTTTGAAAAGTGTCTGTTCATATCCTTCACCCACTTTTGAATGGGTTTGTTTGTTTTTTCTTGTAAATCTATTTTAGTTATTTGTAGATTCTGGATATTAGCCCTTTGTCAGATGGGTAGATTGCAAAACTTTTTTCCCATTCTGTTGGTTGCTGGTTCACTCTAATGATTGTTTCTTTTGCTGTGCAGAAGCTCTGGAGTTTAATTAGGTCCTATTTGTCTATTTTGGCTTTTGTTGCCAATGCTTTTGGAGGTTTAGTCATGAAGTCCTTGCCTATGGCTATGTCCTGAATGGTTTTGCCTAGGTTTTCTTCTAGGGATTTTATGGTGTTAGGTCTTATGTTTAAGTCTTTAACCTATCTGGAGTTAATTTTAGTGTAAGGTGTCTGGAAGGGGTCCAGTTTCTGCTTTCTGCACATGGCTAGGCAGCGTAAACATATTTTAAAGCATGTTGTACATGATAAATATATTCAATTTCTATTCATTAATTTTAACCCCTTTCCCATTTGTCCTGAGAATACTCTGTGGTGGTGCTTGCAGCTGTAGCTTTTACCCTGAGATAGCTTTGCCATGAAATAGCTTGCTTATTATTATTTTTGAATTACTCTAAGTATATTGACTTTTTTGTTTGTTTGTTTGTTTGTTTTTGAGATGAGGTCTCGATTTGTTGCCCAGGCTGGAGTGCAGTAGCATAATCTGGGCTCACTGCAACCTCCACCTCCCGGGTTCAAGCAATTCTCCTGCCTCAGCCTCCTGAGTAGCTGGGACTACAGGCACACGCCACCACTTCTGGCTAATTTTTGTATTTTCAGTAGAGCTGGGTTTTACCATGTTGGCAAGGCTGGTCTTGAATTCCTGATCTCATGTGACCCACCCGCTTTGGCCTCCCATAGTATATTGACTTTGGAAACAAAAGAAATCATTCTATATATAGCATTCTGATATTAGTAGTGGTATTTCCATTTACAAAATGTCGTAATTCTTGATTGCTAAAAATGTCAAATCCTAGAAAACATAGCATTCCTATACATGATGTTAACATTGTTCTAGAACAGTTGTAGTTCAAAGATTCATTTGATGAATCTGATTTTTCCAAAATAGACGATTCTGATGATTCAGACAATTCTGATTTTAGTTCTATTTAGAAATAACTCCAAGAACAGTCTGGCCATGGACCAGTACTAGTCTGTGGCCTGCTAGGAACCAGGCCATGCAGCAGGAGGTGGGTGGCAGGTGAGTTAACATTAGTGCCTGAGCTCCTCCTCCTGTCAGATCAGCAGTGACATTAGATTCTGTGTGTCAACTGCACAAGTGAGAGATCTAGGTTGCATGCTCCTTATGAGAATCTAACTAATGCCTGATGATTTGAGGTGGAACAGTTTCATCTGGAAACCCCTCCTCACATTCATGGAAAAATTCTCTTCCATGAAACTGCTTCCTGGTGCCAAACAGTTTGGGGACCACTGCTCTAAGAATATAGTTGTTATCTTCACAACATAAGTACTTCCTGTATGGCTTTCAAAAGTCAGTAGTAAAATGCTTATTTACAAAATATACAATGATTACCTTTGTGAGGTTATACCCTAATAATTTCTAAATCTGTTTAAATTTTTTAAAACATCCCAACAGCTTTGTGGCCAAGGTAATTTCAGACTATAGTGTCTTCCTCAAACATGACTGTTGTTTAAATGGATGTTATTGAGAAAATGTCTGGTAATATGAAAGGCTTTCTAACGTCTAACTTTACTACTCAAAGTGTGGTTTTATGGACTAGCAGAATGTATTATCAGCTGACAGCAGATTTTTGGACCCCAATCTAGATCTACGGAGTCAGAATCTGCATGATAACAAGACCCCCAGGGTGATTTTTATGTACATTAAAGTTTGAGAAACAAGGGGTCTACAAGAGGGATAGACAAACTATTGCCCCAAAAGTCAAAGTTGGCCCATCACCTGGGTTTTGTACATAAAGTGTAATTCATACACATCCAAATCTACTAATTTACATATTGTCCACAGCTACTTTCCCACTGCAAAGTCAGAGGTGAATATTTGAGCAGAGATCATATGGGCCACAAAGCTTAAATATTTATTATCTAGCCGTTTATAGAAAAAGTTGGCTGATCTCTGATGAGGAATATGACTATCCCACATTTTTTGAGAGGTTATGTTGAGAAAACTATCAAGATTTAAATCAAGTATTAGCTGTGACCTTGGGCTTTCACTTATTCTCTCTGAGCCTTTGTTTTTCTCATTTGTAGAATGGTGACAGCAATGTCCAACAGGTGTGTGTGTGTGTGTGTGTGTGTGTGTGTGTGTAAAATCGATATATAAGATACATAATAAGATACACAATAAGATATTTGGATTCTAAATCTAGTACTCTTTTGGGCTTCTTTCATTGAGGATATAAAAATGAATGAGAATACATAGTCTTCTTTGGAAATATATGGCATTCCTTACTGCCTCTTACTAATATGTAACCATTTAAGGAATGGAAAATCTGCGATAGAAAGTAAAGTCCATTAACCTTGTGAATCTATACATACCTGATTTTCAACTCTCTTAAAAAATAAACATGCCTAAATTTCATAGGTATGACTCTATTAATTTGCTGCTTTGAGAGGCTATTTGTCCTCAATTTCACACTCATAAATTGTTACCAGGATCAAATCATTCCAGGAAAAGTCAAATCAATGACGGCATAATGCTAAAGCTAGTAATTCAATGAAGATATGTGGGGCTCTCAGGATGTAGCACATTGTAGACTGATAGCAAGAAGCAAAGCCTGATAAAAAAGAATTTACTGCCTGGAGCTCAATTGGGCAGTGTGCCAGAAGTTCAGAATGTAGTAACATCACTCTAAAACTTGTGCTATTGGGCTATTAGGAATATGGTGAGAAGCAAGATCTTTAAAAGTAACTTGCAGCACAATGTAGTTTTAAGCTATTTCTTATAGAAAAATGGCAAATGAAATTGTCTTTAATAAATAGCCAATAGAGAGAAAAAGCAGATTGATCTATGGTGTATATATTCCATTTATTAAGAAATACATGTATTGAATGGTTATGGACAATTTAAAGGTTACAAAAAGAAAGTTTAAAACTGGCTCTTGTTGGCAGGTATAGAAAGTAATTAAATAATACTGTAATTAAAAATGGCGATGATATTTCCTAAAAGTTTCTGTAGAGGTCTCACTCTGTTGCCCAGGCTGGAGTACAGTGGCACGGTCCCAGTTCACTGCAAACTTAGTTTCCTGGGCTCAACTGATCCTCCCACCTTGGCCTGCTGAGTAGCTGGGACCACACATGTGCACCACCATGTCCACTTAATTTTTGTATTTTTTCGGTAGAGACCGGGTTTTGCCATTTTGCCCAGGCTGGTCTTGAGCTCCTGGACTCAGGTGATCCACAGGCCTCAGCCTCCCAAAGTGCTGGATTACAGATGTGAGCCATCGTGCCCAGCCTCTGTCATCTCGCTTGGCCTATCAAAATCTAAAAACCCCAAGCTGACAGTTGACTGCAGATTTCTAACAGCTTTTCAGAGTTAAATAGGTTTGGAAGTCAAGACAACAATGACTAATTAAGTTGTCTAATACAAGTTGTTCTTAAGCTTAAAAATGCATCATAATCTCCTAAAGGGCTTGTTAAAACACACATTGCTGGGCACCACCCCTAGAATTTCTAATTCAGTAGATGAGATGGGATTCAAGAATTTTCATTTCTAACAAGTTTACAAAAAATGTTGATGCTGCTGTCTACGGACTACATTTTGAAAACCTCTGGCTTAGATTACACGGTACTGACAAGAACTGAGGAACCCTAACTCTCCATCTCTTATTCTGAATGTTTTGAACTCTCAGAGGGAGATCACAAAGGCTATAGTTAGTTAAAAATCAGGTGAGAAGTTGAAAACACTCTTTGGTCTATCCCTGCTATAAAATAATTCTTTAAAATAGTATTTGGATCATGAGCTTAGCGTTTCAAACAGCTGACATGACCTCACTGTATAATCATTTTGTTATTAGAATTCTTGTTAGAAGAGAAGAATTAGGCCAATTGCCTTTGTCAAAAACTTTTGAAAAGTGAAAACAGTTTGAAGACTGTTTTTATTAGAACTGCTAATTACTCAGGTTTTAAGTTATTATTGCATAATTTTATTTATAAATAACTTGACATTGATTTTCAGTAGTTTTTGAATGTTTAGTATGAAAACATGTTACTTTAATTGACTTATAAGTTTATAGTAGAAGGTAGGTGATGTGATTCTGCAGTAAAAGCTATACAGTCATCTGGCATGACATGATTTGTGTAATAAACCACACATTTACACCTTGGTTGCCAAATGTAGAAAATGATATGTTTACAAGATGCTGTAAAAGAAAAATCCTCCCCCAAAACCAAAACCCTGCTTTGAAAGATCTGTCTGCTTTATATGTTTATGAGGAAACCTGAAGAAGTTAGTGACACATGAAGTATGCAAATATTGGTAATCCTTTAATTAAATTTATGGTGGGATTTTGTTGCTAACTAGGATTTTGCAGTGAAAAGTTTCCACACAGAAATATGTGTCATCACTGAATAAGACTAAAATCTATAATAAAACCAAGGAAGATAATGTCAGCCCAAAAGCCAAAATAAAATAAAACTTTAAAAAGCATTAAAGCTTTATTTGCTCTTACTCAAAGGAGTTTCTCATTTTTCAAGATCTGCTAGTAGAATGATAAAACATTGTAAATTCATAATGTTGCAGAGAATAAAATAAAAGCAGAATAATGATAATATTGAAAGTGAATCATGCACATGATATTGTGGAGAATAGAGAAGGCTGAAGATGGGAATAGGAGTAGGCTGTGTCCATGGTAAATCAAGAACATTCTTGAATGCCGTAACACATTAACATATAGTATTTGTACATCAGGGAATATAGGTGTGAAAAGAAAGAACCAAATTTTTCTCTTCAGTAGCCCTGTCTATATGTCCAAGCCATATTTATAGTTTCGGCTTTGCAACGGGGAAGGGCAAAATGAGGGAAGTCATGGAAGTATGATGGGTAAATTTAGGAGAAAGAGTAAATTTCCTCAGTTGCAAGTGATAAAAACCTTGCATCAAATGTAAATAAAGGACGACAATAAGCAAATTTACCATCTCATATAACATTGAAAATCATTGTAGGTAGGGCAAACTCCAGGAGTATTACACCAGGGTTCCAGATCAATGTCTCCAAGATTCTCTGCTTGTTTCCTATAATGGCCTTAGAAAAGACTGATACTGAAGTGCATTGTATGAAAAAACAGTCTTCTATTTATTTATTCTTCTAAGGTGCCTACATTTGGATCCTGCCTCTAACACTCAATAAGCATTTAACCTGGGTAGGTTACTAAACTCTGCAACTCAGATTCCTCTTTTTAAAACTGAAGATGATATTTGTTTCAGTTTTATAATAAATATGTATATGTGTAAAGCACTTAAAACAGTGACTATAACGTAAATCTCCTTATTACTTCATTTTAATTTTGCTATAAAGAACTGCCCAAGACTGGGTAATTTATAAAGGAAAGAGGTTTAATTGACTCACAGTTCAGCATGGCTGGGGAGGCCTCAGGAAACTTAATCATGGCAGAAGGCCAAGAGGAAGCGAGGTACCTTCTTCATAAGGTGGCAGGAAAGAGAAGTGCCCAGCAAAGGAGGAAGAGTCCCTTGTAAAACCATCACATCATATGAGAACTTATTCACTATTATGAGAACAGCATGGGGGAAACTGCTCCCATGATTCAATTACCTCCACCTGGTATCTCCCTTGACACATGAAGATTATGTGGATTATGGGGAATTACAATTCAAGACGAGATTTGGGTGGGACACAAAGCCTAATCATATCATCTCCTGAATAATTTGAGATGGTGATGATGGTGGTGGTGGTGGTGACAGTGATGGTGATGGTGATGATGATAAGTGATATCATTCCTTTGCCATTCAAGAAATTTAGATAGAAGGTTTCTGTCCTGTGGTAGACAATATTGATGTGAACAAGAAAATGGTATACACATATGTGTCAAATGTGGAAAGTTGTATATTTGTTTCTAAGGCTTAATCAGTATCCCCACCACACTGACTCCTAGATTCATATTCATACCCAAGCACACTGGTGCTTGGGTATCTCAGTAGGTACTTGATGTCTCAGTAGGTACTTGGCATCTGAAATTTAAGAGCAATAGCTTGAGCTCCTTTGTCTATAATCCAAATTAGGCACCGAAGCCCTGAACATTCACCTGGATGACATAATAAACATTCTTAGCTATGGTAGAACCCTTGTTCCTTTCTTCTTCTGTCCTGAGCTCTTTGAGCTTCACTCAGCTGACTTCTGTGGGATGCTTGGCCTTTATAAATCCATTTTTATCATAGTCTTGGACACTTTCACACTTTCTTCGCTAAGCCATCATTACCACAGATCTCTGTTTTGGACTCCTCTCCTACATTTAGTAATGACTTTTTCTTTGAAGCACATTTTTTGAAAAATTGCATTTGCATTGTTTGTCTTTTCTCAGGTGAGTGTGTAATATTTAGTATATATGTGATGGGTCAAATTTTTTTTCAAAATAAAATACAATAATAAGAAAAAGACAACAATAAAATTAAACTCATAAGAATTTTTGAAGTTCTGGATGCATAAAGAAAATGCATTGTAGATTTAGAAAAATAATGTCTGGAAGGTTAGCAATTTGGTGAAAGAAAGAGAAAATCATGATAAAATATGTACTCATTAATTAACTTCTAAAAATGGTCAAAATTTAGATTTTCAGAGATCTTTTGAATGATTCAAATTTTGGTCATCACTGAGGGAACTGGGTAGACAGATAACATTCAAGCTAAAGCAATGATTTGAGTTATTTTTATTGGAAGAATGTTTCAAGCTACTGAAAATGTGATTAAGAAACTGAGAAGTGATTCACTTAGACAAATGGCTTGCCCAGTTCACTGACACTGTAAAAAGATCTAAGCTCTCACAAAATGCAAGTTTTATAAAGGTTGGGATTTTTGACTTTTTTTCACAGTTATTATTTTTAACACAGAAGTGGATGTAATGCATGGTACTTACTAAATGTTTGTTGAAGGACTTAAAAACACGACTGCTCTCTTTTACAAATAGAATGTGCCTCAATTATCACTAAATGTCCATGTTATGTTGTTGCATTTATTTTTATCATCAAATAATAGATCTAAAACTTTATTTTAAAAATTATTTTGACATAGATCAGACTTACAGACAAGTTACAAGACCAGTACAAATAATTTTTGTATATCCTTCAGTCAGATTTCCCAAATATTAGCATGCTCTCTTTCTCTGTATTCATGTTTGTATTAGTCCGTTTTCACACTGTTGATACAGACATATCTGAGACTGGGAAGAAAAGGAGGTTTAATTTAACTTGCAGTTCTACATGACTGGAGTGGTCTTACAATCACGGCCAAGAGCAAAAAGCACTTCTTACATGGCAGCAGCAAGAGAGAATGAAGAAGAAACAAAAGCAGAAACCCCTGATATACCTCCCCCTGGGTCCCTCCCACAACACGTGGGAATTCTGGGAGATACAATTCAAGTTGAGACTGGGGTGGGGACACAGCCATATCAACGTTTTTTTTTTTTTCTAAATTGTTTGACAGTAAGTTGAAGGCATGATGTTTCTTTACCCCTAATACACCAAAGTATTTAGAATTAAAGAACTATCATAACCACACTATAATTATTGAAAAGAAAATTATCATTGATACAATAATACTGGTTCATTTGAAGACCTTATTTTTCACCAATTGTCACAATAATAACTTTTTCAGAAAAGGGGACCTTTGAATCATGTGTTGCACAAAGCTAATAAAGTCTCTTTATTTCCTTTAATCTGAAACAGTTCCTTAGTGTTTCCTTGTTTTTATGGCCTTGCCTTTTTAAAATTATGATATCAGTTCAGTTATTTTATAGGAAAGTCCTTCAATTTGTGTTTGTGTGATGTTTTCCTTATGATTAGATTCAGATTATTGATTTTATAGCAGGAACGTCATAGATGTGTTTGTGCTCTCCCTAAATTCATATTGAAAGCCTAATTCCAGTGTGATGGTGTTAGGAAGTGAGGCATTTGGTAAAGTAATTAGACCTTGAGGGTGAAGCCCCAAAAATAGGATTAGTGCCCTTATAAGAAAAAACACCAGCACATTCTCTCTTTGTGTTCTTCCATATGAGAATACAACAAGAAGGCAGCTGTCTGCAAAAGAGAAAGAGTGCTTTCACCAGACACTGAATCTGTTGGTGACTTGATCTTGGATTTCCCGGCCTCCAGAACTATGAGAAATACTCTCTGTTGTTTAGGCCACCCAGTCTATGTTATTTTATAGCACCCAGAACTGAGTAAGACAATATAACATTATTTTTAGTGCATTACATTAGGGTTCACATGATGGTGATTTTATCCATATCTACTTTTGTTAACTTCAGTCACTTGGTGAAATATTAGCTTCCTATTGCTGCTGATGTAAGAAACTGCCACAAATGCGGTGTCTTAAAACAGTACAAATAGGCCAGGTGCAGTGGCTCACGCCTGTAATCCCAGAACTTTGGGAGGCCGAGGCAGGTGGATTACTTGAGGTCAGAAGTTCAAGACCAGCCTGGACAACATGGTGAAACCCTATCTCTAATAAAAATACGAAAAAAAGAAAAGAAACCGGCCAGGCATAGTGGTGGGTGCTTATAATCCCAGCTACTCAGAAGGCTGAGGCAGGAAAATCGCTTGAACCTGGGAGGTGGAGGTTGCAGTGAGCTGAGATTGCGCCACTGCATTCCAGCCTGGGCAACAGAGCGAGATTCTATCTCAATGATAAAAAAAACAAACAAAAAACCAGTACAGATATATTTTCCTACAGCTCTGTAGGTCAGAAGTCAGAAACAGGTCTCATTGGGTCTCACTGAACTAAAATGAAGGTGTTGGTAGGGCTGTTTTTCTTCTAGAGACTCAAGGGGAGAATCTTCTCCCTTGCCTTTTCCTGCTTCTAGAGGCCACCTAAATTCCTTGGCTTATGGCTCCTTCTTCTATCGTCGAAGCCGGTAATGTTGCTTGTCCCTGTTGTCCCTGACCATTTTTCTGTAGTTACATCTCCCTCTGACCACAGCTGGAAAAGATTCTCCACTTTTAAAGAATCGTGTGATTGGATTTAGCCTACCTGGATAATCCAGGAAATCTTCCCATCTCAACGTTTTAACCTTAATTACATCTACAATGTCCCTTTTGCCATGTAAAGAACAGTCATAGAGTCTGGGGATTAAGATGTGGAGATTCTTCGGGACCATTATTTTGCCTACCATTCTTGAGGTTGTGTTTGCTAGGTTTCTAAATGTCTTTATTAGCCTTTTAAAAAAAATTACTTTCTTGGCCAGGTGTGATGACTCACGCCTGTAATCCCAGGACTTTGGGAGGCTGAGGCAGGCAGATCACAAGGTGAGGAGATTGAGACCATTCTGGCCAACATGGTGAAACCCCATCTCTACTAAAATACAAAAAATTAGCCAGGCATGGTGGCATGCGCCTGTAGTCCCAGCTACTCGGGTAGCTGAAGCAGGGGAATGGCTTGAACCTGGGCGGCAGAGGTTGCAGTGAGCTGAGATCGGGCCACTGCACTCCAGCTTAGCGACACAGCAAGACTCTGTCTCAAAAAAAAAAAATTACTTTCTTATATACTTTTAGAGTTAACTATTTAGGTAATATTTTACATTTAAAAGAGTCTGACACTTATTCACAGCTTAATAAATGTTTAATAAATAAAATCCTAACAGAATGATAGATTGTCCAATTTAATGAGTGAATGTTTGAGTCCAGTCATGACTGTAAATAAATTCCATTTGTAGAACATTTTAATTAGCAAGTGAACACTGAATTCATGTTTAATTGCATATTATATTATTGTTTCAAAATAAATATCTAAGTTATTGTTTGATAATTGCAGGGAATTCATAAGCTAATATAACTTTATATATTTTGCTCTCTGAACACATTTTATAGATAAGATTTTTCCTTTTTCCTCATTGTTTTAGAATTATATTTCAAGATATGTTTTAAATTACTTTTTGGTTTATACTATTATCAGGAATTTTTTTCTATGCTCAGCATAGCATTTTAGATACTATTGAGATATTGAGAAAATAAAGTAAAATAAATGTTCTCATCTTCAGTGAATTTGTTTTGCAAAAATGTTAAGATAAATACAATAAACATAAGACAATAAAAAATCCTTAATGATATCCTTGTTAGCCTTCCAGAGTCCTGATCAGTTTATTCTAACTGCAAGTAAAAACTATTTTATCTTCCAGATCATTTCAGTGGCTCTCTTACAAGAGCTAGAATAATTGACCTTTAGAGATGGACAGAATCCAAGAGGTATGAAGGCCAATTTGTATCTAAAGAAGAGAAACCTGAAGGCTTGGAATTCCCAGAGATGCCTGTCATCACACACCTGGTTAGGAGAAGTGTCATAATAAAAATGTGGGCTTCTTAGTCTCTTATTTAAAAATGTACATATATAACTGAAAATGTACTAAGATAAATCTTTATAGGCATATTTTTCTAATAAGAGGGGGGAATATCTTTCTGGTAACCTTTTTACTCTGTAATCACTACTGTATATTTCCTGGGTGGACATGAAAAATAAAAAGTTAATTGTTTTTTCAAAAGCAACAACACAACGAATTCTCACTAGGCTTTATTCAGAAAGGCCTGGGGAAGTTGATGGTATTTTAAGTTCCGTTATTTGAGCGTAACAGCAAGAAATGTTCCAGTAGCAAAACTGTGCAAGAGTAGGATAATGTTTTGTTTCACATATAATGATTTTTGGTACTATGTTGCCTTTCAAACTGCAGTTATTTGTGGTGTTGGTCTGATTATCTTGTGGCAACATTAACAATGTGGTGGTAACCCTAATCTTGCATAGCAGTTGACAGATGATAATCTTTCAGCTCAGAAGCATAGAATACCATTTTCTCAGGATATATTTTTCATAGAGTAATCTTTACTTATTTCAAAACTAAAGTGAGCAAAACACCAAACTATACTTACAGAAAATATAAAAAATAGGCACCTCCAAACAATTTTAGTATATTTCCTGTTAGGAAAAGTACAGACTTGGAATTCAAATAACTGGGCCTTTTGTTAACTGTATGACTCTGTGCAAGTCTTCTAATCTCTGTTAGCATGGATTTTCTCATCTATAAAATGGGACTAATAACAGTACATGTCTCATAATATAGTTGAGAAGATTAAATAAGATAATCTACGTAACCTGTTTAGTATATGTAAAGAATTCTTGATAAAATTAACTGTTAGTATCATAAATATTAGAGCAGTGCCACATACCACTAAGATAAACATTAGCAGAAATTAGTGGTGGAAGGCAAACGTGCTTCAGGGTTGAGGAAAGCAGGATGAAAACACTTTACAAATTCTGCTGCTCTAAAGTAACTGAGATAAATAATATCATGAGATCAGGATTTTGATAGTGTTTTGTAATAAGACAGGCATTACTCAATTTTTAAATTAATCAATGTGATAAGAATTCTTGGCCTGCTATGGTCTGAGTATTTGCATCTCCCCAGTATTCATGTTGAAATTCTAATTCCCAGAGTGATGATGTTAGGAAGTGGGAGGCTTTGGGAGGAGACTAGATCACGAAGGTGGATCCTCTCACAATGGGAGCAGTGCCCTTATAAGATGAGACACGAGAGCTTTTTCTTTCTCTGTTCTCTGACACCTGATGATACAACGAGAAGGCGGTCATCTGCAAACTGAAAGAGTGCCCTCACCAGACACCAGATCTGCGAGCACCTGGATCTTATACTTACTAGCCTTCATAACTGTGAGCAACTAATTTCAGTTGTTTATAAGCCTCCTAGTCGATGGTATTTTGTTACAGTAGCCAGAATGGACTACGATATGACCCCATACCTTAATATTTCCAGGAGTTTTGGGTACAAGAGGGAAGGGTAACGATATACCTTTCAATCAATATCCCAAGAAATAGTCAGACCTAAGAGAGCACTGACACTGAAGTTAGTTGGGGAAATGAAAGAGAATTGTTGCTTGGAAGTGAGTAGTGCACAAGCAGTACTTTAAAATGCCTTCAGGGATCAGATGCTAAAATTATCATCAGCATTCAAACGGATAATAAGGAATCATGGGACTGTGATAAATATGAGACTGTATGCCTCATTCATAGATGTTCAAATTACACAAACATACTAACAAACCAAATAAAGCAGTTCTATAGACAAAATTTGGCCACATGGCAAGAGTTTAAACCTCTAGAAGCCAGTGAGTCTTAAAACTGTTTTCTTTTCAGTATATAATTTCTCTAACAATTTTGTGTAACAAAAACAGTCCAGTTAGAGGAAAAATATCTGAGTTTTTCTTCAGGGTCTTTCATGAAATATTATGTATATGGACTAAGAACGACTTTGGAGAATATATAATACATTCTTTAGCAGATCTTTAAAGATTCTTTGATACCATTTATCATGTTTACTGTGAATAACTCCTATGTGCCTTTTCCTACATTATCTTATATAATTCTCACAAAACAAAAATATTGGTCTTGTTACTAATAATGAAACTGATGCTAAGAACAGTAATGTAATTTGCTGAAAGTTCAATAACTAAATGGAAGAGGCAGGACTGGAAACCAGGCTTGTAGTTTAATCCAAATTCCATGAGATGAAATATCACGATACTGTCTTCCTATCTTTACTGAGAGAATCTAATTAGGTAATACATTTGAAAGAGCTTAAAAACTAAAAAATTCAAGGTAATCTATAATTAATAATTCTGTCAAGAAGTAATTTTAGACACTAAAATTTCCCATACATTTAATCGAAACCCAATCTAATATGAAATAAATATATATGTACTTTTGCCAAGTAATTGTATTATAATCTGAAATGAATAGCAACAGGGTTTTACAGCATGAAACAATTGATTGTCATTGGCTTAAGGTAAAGAATATTCTATCAATATATTTTAATTTTACTTGAATTTCTATATTGAAAGATCTTAGATAATCACAGAACTGAGTATTTCTTTTGAATTTTATAAATTTTAAATTAAGAAAATTTCAAATTCATTTTGATTTTTTACCTAGATAATGCAAGGATATCACTAAAATTAAATATATAATGTTTTTAATGAAAACTATATTCTCATTTTTCTTCCAATCTCATTCTGTCACCCAGGCTGGAATGCAAATGGTACAATCATGGCTCACTGCAACCTCCACCTAATTGGTTCAAGTGATTTGGTGGTTTTGTTTTTAACCTAAGTCTTCTGTGTTACAAAATTATCTGCAATGTATCATGATTCTTGTTGCTCTCTTTATATTTAAGACACAAGACAAATGTTAGTTCAATATACATGGGGATTATCTATTGAGATTTTTCTCTAGAGCAGTTGGCAAAATTTTTCTGTAATGGGACAGAGAGTAAATATTTTAGGCCTCATGGGTCACATGTTTTCCATTACAAGCATTCAACCCTGACATTGTATGGTGAGAATAGCCATAGATAATATGCAATGAATGGGTAGGGCTGATTTCCAATCAAACTTTATTTACAAAAACATGCTGTTGGCCAGATTCGGCCTGCAGGCCATAGTTTTAAGATAATTAGGGGAGGAGCTTTATTTTTCATATTAGTAAGCTTTTTCTCAGTGGATGCTTAGTTTCTACACAGAAGAAAACTCTAATTTCCTATCTCAAGGTATGTAGGTAGTATATTGACACACTCGTGTTGGGAGCTTTATTTCTCAGTATTTGTTATGTAGGCAGCTTCCTGTTTTAGGTTACATACTTCTCTCAGCCTCCAAGAATTTAGATTCTCCGATTTTTATTTTCTCCACAGAAAAGGTTTTGGAATCTGAAAGTTTTGTGATTGGAGTGGTCACCTGACTGCTTTACCTCAGTCTTCCACACTAGCTGGTAGCAAGTCCTATGCCCTCCAGCATTCTGCAAATAGACTTGTTACTCATCAGTATCTCCCTCTGTAGCACTTAGGTTTTATAATAGTTTCCTTAGCTGCTCTTAATGAGGTATAACTCTTCCATTTGCCTTTCCTCTTCCATAGATTGAATGACATACTTTGTCCAGTGTTATCCTTTCTACCATTCTCAATGTCTTTCTGGGATTATAACATATTCAATTCCCTAACTGTCATTTTGGTGGAGATTAGAGAGGGACCTGAGATATATGTACATACTCTCAGCCATATTGACCTAGAATCATGTGGAGTTTTATTATAAAACAGCAAGTTTCACATAATATTAGAAGTGAAATGGAAATATAGAAAACACCTAAACTCTAATAGTCAGAGGGAATATTTAGTTGTAGTACACAAGATGTATCATAACATTCATGTTTTTGTTCATCAGTGTATCTGTTTTTAAGCAGGATTCAGTCTGCAGCTTAAACTTCATCTCCCAAATTTGAGTATGATTTTTAAAATGTCTCCATCAAAGCATCTTGATTAGCATACACAAAACATATGACATAAGCAGACGAGAATCCAGCATAGAGCATAGCAACTACACTGTGATGTTATGTAGGGTGAATTCTTTCTAGGGTTACGCAAAACTGGTTGAAGGATTGTGTAGGGAAGCAAAGTCCCATTAGTAATGTAATTGATTATCAATATTTTAAAAATCAAAATCAAAATTGCAATTGTATAAAAAGTTTGATTTCTAAACACATTTTCATACTTATTAAAATAAATATTTCATTGCAAATCATTTTTGAAGTTAGAGAAGAGGACCAACAGAACCTAGAGAGGTAAAGAGAACTGAAGAGAGACAGTTATCTTAAGTACATCTGTTTCATGATATTCAATAATTCTCATCCACTACTGATGTGACATATATTTATTAATCACCCAACATGGTGAGAGAAGTAAGATGGTATATTGTAAAAAGCAGTGACTATTACAAACCATAGCTTCAAGTTTATATCCAAGATTAAGCATATGTCTTTATCTGCTTACAGATATATATATATATATATATAGACAGATAACATGGGCAAGTTATTAAAAATATTAATCTTTATGTTTAGATCTTTTAAACATTGGGAAACTAATATTTCCTTTATTTGACCACAATAAAAGTTAATAAAGTAAACTATGACATGTGCCAGTTCTGTCTTGCAGGTCATATAGGTATTCAATACAGTCGTGAGGCAGGAGAATAGGGTTTGGAGGCAAGGACTTCCTAGAACTAAATTGAAAGGAAAATCCTAACTTTCCATGCCTAAGTAACAAAAGGACCAGAGGCTACTCCCACCTTTTCTGCATGGCAAATGGAAAACTCCCACCTTTGCAAACTCCTACCTTTTCTGCATGGCAGATGGAAAATTGAAAGTAGAGCATACTAGAGAGAAGCAAAGGAGTGTAACTGCATAGGAGTGTAACTTTGTAACTTCAGCCTCTGTTTGGTTGCTTTCCACAACCAACACCAAGTGGCCAATGGGAAACCTCTATGGGGTACTTGGACTCTAGAAGATTCTGCATCCGGGGCCCTTGAGATGCTGCTGGGGCAGCTCCCACACTCTGGAGTTTACTTTCACTTTGAATAAGCTCTGCATTTGCTCTTTCATTGCTTCATTCTTTCCTTGCTTTGCTGTGCATTTTGTCCAGTTCCTTGCTCTAAATGTCAAGAATCTGGACAACTTGCAGTCAAGATCCTTTATTGGTAACAGTTGGGTGGGAAGGTGGATACACTCTGGGTACTGTTGAAGTTGGACCTCTAGATGCAACCTTGCTAATGCAGATATTAATTTGGGTCCTTAAATGGAAAACTTCTTAAGTAACACCTTTTGCAGAATATTAGACTTAACATGACTTATTCCTGTCTAAATCATTAGTGCTCAGTCCAGTGCCTGGTACATAATAAACACTCAAGAAATGTTTGCTGATTTAATTGAATTTGATTTTTGCTTACCCCAATTTAGCAACATCCCAGAGACAACTGGGAGCTCAGTTTGGCCAAGTCTTTTATGCCGTTTGCTTATTGATTTCTTTTGAGGCTTTTGCAACTTGATTGGAAAATATAGGTTTTACTTATTTATTTATTTATTTTTGAGACAGAGTCTCACTCTGTGGCCCAGGCTGGAGTGCAACGGCGTGATCTTGGCTCACTGCAACATTTGCCTCCCAGGTTCAAGTGATTCTCTTGCCTCAGCCTTGTGAGTACCTGGGATTATAGGCACATGCCACCATGCCCACGTAATATTTCTATTTTTAGTAGAGATGAGGTTTCACTATCTTGGCCAGGCTGGTCTTCAACTCCTGACCTTGTGATCTACCCACCTTGGGCTCTCAAAATGCTGGGATTACAGGCATGAGCCACTGCGCCCAAATGCAAATATAGGTTTTATAAAGAAATGTCATTAACGTTGAAAACATACTTTTCAATTATTTAAAAGTACTAATGAATGTAATTCTCAAGGAAGAAGCATATCAGTTCTTCTATAATTAACTTGTCTAATATAATGACCATTTTACTGAAGAGACAAGTTATAGGATTCATTAAAATACACACAAGCCTTAATGACAAAATATAAAAATATCAAGATCTGCATTATACTTAGAATGATGCAAAAAAAAAAAAAAAAAAAACTATTTTGAGGTAATTTGAGGCAGTGCTTTTAACATTTCAACAGATACATTTTATCTTCCTATACATTTTCACTAACACTGTGGCCTCAATATTGTCCGTTTCCAGGCAACCTTAGCAGGATCTTAAATTTTTTTTCATATTTTCTGTGTATAAAAATCTCCCTCTTTTACCTATATGATTCCTAACATTCATCACTTCTTGGTCTTCAAGACAAGGTAGACAAGAGCTTAATCATGTGTGGCTCTTTTCTTGTTGACCTCTCTACTTCTCACTAATTAATTAAAAACATTGCTTCTAAAAAGCATTTCTCAAACACTTTATCCTCATAACTCCTCTAATCAAAGTGTTTAACTGTGCAGAACATTCTTTTCACTGTAGTAAAATTAGATTTAAATAGGTTCAACTGTTGCTTTTCCACATTCTCAACCTCATAACGTCAATTTAATCAACTGACTGGAATGTGTTATTCATTAATCCTATCTCATACAAATACATCTTTTGCGTTTCTGTTAAGATAAGCACAACTTTATATGAATCCTTGGATTAGTCTTTTTTGCACTTGTAATTTAAAGTGGCATGTATTTTTTGTTACATGAATTAATTACATTCATATTTCATGCAACAGTTTTTCTTTGTTTTATATATTCCATTCAAAACATTGGCCTGAAGCATGACACACAGGAAGATAGAGATATATAAAGAAAAATATTTTACTGTAATGCAGCTCTGCTATAATTATTCAAAGCTCTTTGATTATGCAGATTTACATACTTCAGCTTCTGCTCACCCAGACTTTCTACCTCACTGACAATGCTCTAAGAACATTTTAAAACATAGTGATTAAAACATTTTTTTCTAAATAATTCTCCATATGAACGGATTCAGGAGTTTCTAATCTTGGGCACTTGCATCCCTGGGTGAGGTAAAAGCAAAAATGATGGCCCTTGTCTTATGCTTAGTTATCTGAAAAGCCAAATGCAAATCTCAACATTTTCATAAGCTGAGGCTGCACTACTCAAGTGAAACCTGACATTCTCTTGTTCTTTTCTTTCTCCTGGAAGTCTTTTCAGTTTGCAAGTGAAGTACTTATCACAGCTTATTTGAAACTCTGACTGTTAGTTCTATTTGTCTTTAACAAAATGGAGAAAGTGAATTATGATCAAGAAGTTTGTTGGGAGGGCAAACTTTCAGAACATGCAGTCTGGGCATGGAAATGGGGAGCAGAATTGAGGGTATTAATGTTGTTAAAACCTTGGAAAAATCTGATAGAAGATATTTCAGTATGTACTGTGGTTTAAGTACTAGTTTCTTAATCCCAGAGATAACTGAATAACTGATCCTTTATTTAGCTCCATACCACATGAAATTCGGCAATGTTTTTGGACATGGCCATGTTTACTCTGCAGAGTCGAGGATAATAACAGAGATGTTTATTTCTGAGTGTTTTCTGATGCAACAACCTTTATGAATTTGCTGCATGTTGTATAACTGTGTTTGATGAGGAACTACTGATCCAGAATTGGTATCCCTTACATATCCAGACACAACTACATACATATTTAATTTTATTTTGTTTTTGTTTTTTTGAGACAGAGTCTCACTCTATCACCCAGGCTGGAGTGCAATGGTACGATCTCAGCTCACAGCAACCTCTGCTTCCCGGGTTCAAATGACTCTCCTGCCTCACCCTCCTGAGTAGCAGGGACTAGAGGCATGCACCACCATGCCCAGCTAATTTTTTTCGTATTTTTTTTCGTAGATACAGGGTTTTGCCGTGTTAGCCAAGCTGGTCTCAAACCCCTGACCTAAAGTAACTGGCCCGCCTTGGCCTCCCAAAGTGCTGGGATTACAGTCTTGAGCCACCATGCCCAGCCCATAATTCATTTCATTTGTATATAGAAACTGAGCACAGAACAGGATGTATAGGCTTCCAAAAGCTCCGAAGGGATCCTTACTCACATACATACTCTCATCTTCAATATGCGCTTGCCTAGTGAAGATGTTGGGCTCAGGTAATAGGGACTTTTACCCCAATTGCACTGATTTCCTTTTGTAATAAGTCTATTTCATCTGCTCAACCAATGTTAGTGCACAATTGTTCCATGAATCCAAGCATACTGACCCATGTCAATGCAATTGTCATGTAATATGGAAGAAGAGTTGGGAATATTAACCATAAAAACTGTTATTTTTAAAAGCAAGGTTAAAACAAAGAAACAAAAATGCCATCAGAAAAAATGAATTAGATTAAGAATAAAGTAATTTGTGACCTATATATGTTTTATAAGTTTTTTCTAATGTACATTTACGAGACAAACAAAATTATAATAGTAATAAAGGATATACTGATGATACTACCTATGACATACTGAACCTCAGCAGCTTCTTTCAGTTTTCTATTTCCAGTTTTCATCTAGTGGTATAAATGTGACATAACTATAGTCAAAGTTCACAGTGCAATTGGATACTATTGCAAACTATATATACTATCAATTATTTAAATATTTGTTTTTTTCTCTTTAATTTTTCTATTGCATAGAAGATATAGTCTTTTAAATTTAGAATTACATAATGATTGTTTAAGTTGCCAGGCAAGAGTGACCATATTCATAAGATAGTGGATGGTAAAGAGAACAGAGAAGATACCAGGTAAACTCAAACAAAGAGCACTGAGGAAACTAAAACAAAACAGGTGGCCCAAGTCCTTCTACCTAGGACTTATATTAGCATTAACTTTTACATTTTATTTCATATTAAATAGATGAAAAATATTAGGCAAATTTTGTTAAACAAATTGATTTTTTGGAAGGTTACATTTTTTTTTGTATATTTATTTGCTGTGTGTTGTCTCTTATGTTGAATATTAAGTGAAAAGAGACAGGCCTTTATCATCCCAAGGATATAATGAATACTCTGTGGTAAAAAAAATCTCCCCACTGTTAACCACTGTTATCTTGAACTAGAAAAAGACATTACAAGAAAAGAAAACAATAGGCCGATGTGGTGACCCACATCTATAATCCAGCATTACAAGAAAAGAAAACTATAGGCTGGGTGCAGTGACTCACACCTATAATCCCAACATTTTGGGAGGCCGAAGCAGGAGGGTAGTTTGAGCCCAGGGATTTTGAGACCAGCCTGGGCAACATGGTGAAACCCCGTCTCTACAAAAAGTAAGGAAATAAGCTGGGTGTGATGGTGCACAATTATAGTCCCAGCCACTTGGGAGGCTTAGGATTACTTGAGCCTGGAAAGTTGAGGCTGCAGTGAGCCATGATAGTGCCACTGCGCTCCAGTCTGGGCAACAGAGAGGGACTTTGTCTCAAAAAACAAAACAAAACAAAAATAAAAAGAAAGAAGAAAAAAATAAGGAAAGGAAAAGAAACTATATGTCCATATTTCTTGTAAATCTAGATGCACAAAACCTTACCAAAATTTTAGCTAATGGAGTCTAGCAACATATAAAGAAAATAATGTTTCATGATAAAGTCGGTTTAACATCAGGAACACAAGATTGGTTTAACAGTAGAAACAAATTCATGTAATTCATCATATTAAACAATTTTTGAAAAATGAAATCATCTCATTAGATCCATAAAAAGCATCTGACAAAATTTACCAACCATTCCTACCAAAAATGATAAAACTCTTGGAAACTAGAAATGCAAGGGACCTTCCTTAACCTGACCAAAGAACGTTTACAAAAACAAATAGCTGAACTCATACTTAATGGTGAAAGATTGAAAGTTTTCTCTGTAAGATGAGGAAGAAATCATGAATGTTTGCTCTCAACACTTGTATTCAACCTTGTACTGAAGGTTGTAGCCAGTGCAATAAGGCAAGGAAAAATACAAGGAATACTGATTAGTAGAAAGGAAGACAGACATACAACTGTATTTGTAGACAACATATTTGTCTATGTGGGAAGTCCTAAAATATCTAGTTCTTTTTTTTTTTTTTTTTTTTGAGATGGAGTCTTGCTCTGTCACCAGGCTGGAGTGCAGTGGCGTAATCTTAGCTCCTGGGTTCAAGGGATTCCCCTGCCTTAGCCTCTTGAGTAGCTGGGACTATAGGTGCATGCCACCATGCTTGGCTAATTTTTTTTAATTTTAGTAGAGAAGGGGTTTCACCATGTTGGCCAGGATGACCTCAAACTCCTGACCTCAGGTGATCCGCTTCCCCTTGGCCTCCCAAAGCGCTGGGATTACAGGTATGAGCCACCACGCCCAGCCCCTAAAGTTTTTTATTTTTATATTTTTTTTGAGACAGGGTCTTGCTCTGTCATCCAGGCTGGAGTGTGCTGGCATCATCATAGCTCACTGCAACCCTGAACTCCTGGGCTCAAGAGATCCTCTCACCTCAGTCTCCCAAGAAGCTGAGACTACAGGCATGCACCACGACGCTCTGTTATTTTTTTAAAAAATTGTTTGTAGAGATAAAGTCTCACTATGTTATCCAGGCTGGTCCTGAACTGCTAGCCTCAAGTAATCCTCCTGCCTTGGCCTCCCAAGGTTTTGGAATTACATGCATGAGCCATCATACCTAGCCCACCTAGAGATAAATTTAACAAAAAGTATATCTTCTGGTACGGTGAACTGCAGAACTACAAATCATCACTGAGTGATATTAAAGCAGACCTAAATAAATAGTTTTTAATTTGCATTTTGCTCATAACTAGTAATAATGCGTGTCTTCTTCTGTGTGTATGTGCTGCTTATATGTATTTTTTGATGATATGGTGTCTATTCAAATATTTTATACATTTGTAAAATAATTATTTTATTGTAGAATAGTTTTAGATTTATAAAAATATAGCACAATGAGTTCCCATATACCTTGCACCCAGCTTCTATTATTAATATCTTACATTAATGTGGTTCATTTGTGTATTATATGTGAGGGATTTACAAATGAAAAACTGAAACACAAGTCTACACAACAATATACAATCAAATGTTGAAGCCAATTTTGTTTAAAATTCTCCCAAACTGAAAACATCCTAATTGTCCATCAACAGGTGAATAAACAAATTACAATATACCCATACAAAAGAATAATATTCAGGCATAAAGTATTGATACAATTAACAATATGGATGAATCTCAAAAGCATTATGTTAAGAGAAAGAATCCAGACAAAAAAGCCTACAACTTTTGTCATTCAATTTACATGAAATTTTAGAAGAGTAAAAAAGCATAGTAACAGAAAAAGGATCAGTAATCACCAGGGGCTAGGGTGGAGGAAGAAGATTGAATGCAAAGAGGCCAAAGGAAATTTTGGGGGAGAGGGTGAAACTATTTTGTATATTGATTGTCATGGTAGTTACAAGACTGTATGCATTTATCAAAACGTATGTTGAATCTAAAAAAGTCAATTTTATAGAAACAAAGAGTAGAAAGGTGATTATTACCAGAGATAGGTGGTGGTGATAGGGATGAGGAAAGGGGAGCTATTGAGGAAAGGATACAAAGTTTCAGTTAGACTGGAGTAATATGTTTTAGTGATTTTTTGCACTGTATGGTGACCATAGTTAATAATGTGTTTTAAATTTCAAAATTGCTAAAAAATACATATTTTTTTCATGTTCTTATCACCAAAAGAGTATAAGTTAGTTAGGTGATAGATGTGTTAATTAGCTTGAAGTAATCTTTCTACAATGTATACATAGATTAAAAATATCACATTGTACCTGATAAATATATCCAATTATTTGTCAATTAAAAATAAAACCCTCACAGAACTGTATGCTTCTAAAAGATGAATTTTAATATATGTAAAACATATCTCAACAAAACAAAATTAAAATATAGGATAGTAGGTGTTATTATGATGGAGGTCACAGAGTTGTGTAGCATGGAAGCACATTGAAGGGCATATTTTTCCACCAGGCTGTTCAACTGGGCATCTTTGAGGAGACAAGGCTTGCGTCATAAGTCTTGAAAGATGAGTAGGGGTTGTTAATAATGAAAGATGTGATGGTATTTCAAACAGAAGATCCCTTCAACTCACTAAAATTAAATTATTAACTTAAGCCAAGATTTACTGATATCAGAAGAATGGCTACATCAGAAGAATGGTTAATGTTTCTAGGTTCTTGATACAATAAAGAAGTCTCAGCTTCTTATCCTTAGGATGCCCTCTTAAAGTAAGTAAATCTCTGTATAAATGTGTATCTTTTCTTGTCATTAAGCAAATTTTTAACATCACATATATTAATAATCAGTACTCTTTCAATTGCAGTGGCAGAAATCCAATTTAAACCCCATGATGAAATACAAGGTATATATATATATATACATATATATATATATATACACACACATATATATATATACATACATATATATATATTTATATTATTTATTTATTTTTGCTCACATAGAAGAAAAATTGAAGGGTAGACCTGGTCTCAGGTACACCAGGCTCAGATAACTTAAATGATACTGTTAACAGTCTGCTGTTGGGTTACTTTCCATCTCTCAGGTTTGCTTTCTTTAATTTTAAATGTCTTCTTGAGTAAGTTTTCTTCAAAGAATAAAGTTACTGTCTAATTTATTATCCAACCAGGGTAATGTTATTATTAAATACACTAGGATTACAGACATGAAGTAGGATTGTCCTGGGCAATTGGGGATGCGTGGAACCATTACAAGATGAACACAAGCAACTCCAGACTTATGTATTTCCACTTGGTATCCTCACTGGAAACATTTCATTCCTAACGTTTCCAGTAAAACTATATAGTTGATCCTAATTTTGGGTTACCTCATCATGTCTTAACCAAACCTTGTGGCTAGGAACATACAATACACTGGGTAAGACATTTGCTTGCCTCTTGAGCTAGTAAGCCCAAAAATATGTGGCAGATTTGGTTGTCCGAAGGAAAATAAAGATTTAAATTCCAGAAGGAGGAAAAATAGACAATAGATTGATAAACAAAACTGTCCACTGTAGATGACATATATTTTCATATAATTTTATTTTCCATAACATATTTAAATTGTTTTTATCTTTTTTAGAAATGGTAGTTTTTAAGTCTCTGTAACTTGCTGAATTACTGTGTTCCAATATGAATGGAGTTAAAATAGAATTTCAAGTGTTTTTCATCAAGCAATTTATAGCATGTAGTTGAGGTTGTGGACTAGAATGAAGAATGAATACCATATTGTAATTTCCTCCCAAAATAAATTTTATTTGTAAGTGATAAACTTTTTATAATATCATACATTTTCCTTTTTTTGCCACTGTTGCTTTACTTATATTTCATAATGTTTCTATTAGTTTTGCTTTTATAAAACAAATCCACTGAAATTATGAATGTAGGTTTTCTGGAGTGTTTGATTTTCCCTGTCAATCAAGATTGTAAGCACGGGTTGTAATATAGGCATATAATGGTTTATCTAAGTTATTTCAGCCACTTTATATTGTTTAAAATTGAGAACCACAGGAAACTATACTCTTTTCCTCTGACTCATATCCCTTTTCAGATGTTTTCCTCTTTTCACTTAAAAAAGGATATTCTGCACATTGGGAGACCTTCATCTAAGTCTATGTTGGAGAAGCAAAGCAATATGAGAAAATTAAGAGAACCATGAAACTAGTGCTTGTGGTTTTACTTCATTTTACATCCTTCCAAGGGGTGCCAAAGCAAGTTTCTTCTGTCCTAGGCTCATCTATTTTCTTTCTTCCACATGCTTTTCTTGAGGTGATTTTTATCCACTTCTGTGTGTCAAAATGCTACTGATAAACTGGTCTCCCAATTCTCTTTCTATTTGTAGTTGAGATTTCTGTTCTGAATTTTAAATTCACTAGCAATTGGCCATTTCCACCTATATATTGTGACTACAAGGGAAACATACCCAGTTTCACATTTAACACAGTATCTCTATGTGTCACCTCCTTAGGTGAAATATCCTTTATCTAAGTGAATCTTAACACATACCACAGTGTTCATGCAAGAATCTTACAAAGCTCTTAAGTACTTTTTTCTCCCTTATACTCATATAAGGGAGTGCATATTATATGCTTTAATCATTCATTAAATAGAGTTAATAATTTTTTCTAGCCTCACTCTGTTATTATAACTCTCTTCATCATCAATTCCCACTCAGATTATTGCCCATTACTTCTGGTTGGTCTCCCGCAATCCATTCTCTACATTAACACTAGGGAGATCTTTTAAAATGCCCATCAATAACAGACTGGATAAAGAAAATGTGACACATATACACCATGGAATACTATGCAGCCATAAAAAAGAATGAGTCCATGTCTTTTGCAGAGACATGGGTGATCCTAGAAACCATCATCCTCAGCAAACTAACCCAGGAACAGAAAACCAAATACTTCATGTGCTCACTCATAAGTGGGAGCTGAACAATGAGAACACATGGTCACAGGGAGAGGAACATCACACACCAGGGCCTGTCAGGGAGTGGAGGGGAAGAGGAGGGAGAGTATTAGGACAAATATCTACTGCATGTAGGGCTTAAAATCTAGATGATGGGTTGACAGATGCAGCAAACCACCATGGCACAACCTGCATGTTCAGCACATGTATCCCAGAACTTAAAGTAAAATTTTTTAAAAAATTATAAAAAAATGCAATAATATATACTTTCATTTTCAGTCCTGATAGAGTAATTGTGGAGGGCTAATGTTGCCATTAACAACAACCCGATGAAAAAGAAAAATAAACAAGAGAAGATCCATTTAAAAGTCTAAGATTCCTGAGTGAAAGAAGTGCAGAGAGGTAAGCCAACAAGCTATAAGCTCATTTCCCTATTCTGGCATCTGCAACTTCTTGGCATTGAGTGAGATGCTGAGATTGTGTCAGAAAGCTGCAGTCAAGAAGCAAAGAGTTTGGCAATCTCTTGGGACTTAAGAAACAAAGATTGGAGTTTGGGACTGACAAAGCAGCCAGGATGTATAAGGCTGAGATCCTGGTGAAAAGGGGGGAACACCAGTGACTCTCAGTATTTGGCAGTGCTATTCTCAAGGTATTTGTTCAAATCTTATCTTATAAGCAGTTAAAAAACTACATAGAAAGTTGCATGTTTAGATTATCTACTGCTGAGTAACAAACCATCTCAAAACTGAGTAGGCTAAAACAACAGCAACATTAATTTGGTCACGATACTGCTATTTGGGAAAGTTTTGTAAGGGACATGTTGTCTCTGCTTCACTCGTCAGCTGGGGCTGCATGAAGGCTCGGGACTGGAATTATATGAAGGCTCATTTTCTCACCAATTACATGTCTGGCAGTTAACACTGGATCTCGCTGGGGTTGTGATCTAAACACTTTCCTATGGCTTTTCTATGACACTGTGGCTTGGTTCCAAGAGGGAATATCCCAAAAAGGTCATGTGGAAGGAAGTCATGTTGCCTTTTACAACTTAGTTACAGAAATCACATAGCATTGCTTTCACCATAGAAGCAATTCTATCCAGATTCAAAGGAACACAGGTCCTACTTTCTAAAGTCAGCATTAAATTTTAAGAAAAACATGAAATGGGATGGGATGTATTTCTGTATGTATCCTTGAAAACTACATATGCCTTGCTGAAGGAAAGTGTAACAGAATTTATATCAGTCTTACAATGCTGAGAGGACAGAATTGAAATTCAGAACTCAGAAAATGGGGCACGCCTTGTAAGTTCACTAGCCTGTAAGTTGGGATCCATGCTGCGTTACACAGTAACAGTGAATGTAAAACAGAGGAAGACAGAATCTTGAGAAAATTGCAGGTTTCAGGTAATCAGCACCTTACCCAGCAAGCCCTTCTTTAGTATATATGCAATGGAAATGTATATATGAATTCATCAAAATGTTATGACCAAGAGTTTCCTTAGCAGAGCTACTCATAGAAACTGAAAACTGGAAACAACCTGGATGTTCATCAACAATGGAATGTAAATAAATTGTGGAATATTCAAACAAAAGAATGCTACATAGCAATGAGAATAACCAAATCTATAGAAGATCATGAATGCATCTCACAAGCAATGTTGAGCCAGAGAAGCGAGAAACAAAGTAGTTCAATACTGTTTCATTCAAGTTACAGGAAATTCAAAAACAGGCCAAACTAACTCAGGGTCATAGAAATTAAATATATAAATTTGAAAAAAGAGGAGTTAAGATAATGGTTACCTTTGGTGGGGACAGTGGCAAAATGGATGTAGAAGTCTCGGGAATGTACCAATAATGTTCAATTATTCTGAGTGCTGGTTTCACTGGGGTGTTTAGGTTCTGAAAATCCAAGTCTGGAAAAAACATTAGTATGATAGAGTCCCAGTTGTCTTGGATGCCTTCAATAGTTCTCTTCTGTCTGAAGTGAAACTTCTAAGCAGGACAGAATGGTCTCTTCATAATCTGGTCCTGTCCAACTTTCCAGCTTCATCTTTAACAAGGCTTTATCCTCATAGCTTATGTGGAATGATTTTCAGTTCCTTCAATGATCAAGTTTTTGCAAACCTTCTGGCCTGGATATGCACGATTCTTTCATCTGAAAATTGCTTCTACTCCCTTTTTCACTGATTATCTCCTGGTCAGACTTATATGGAAATAAGTCTTCAATGGTCCTTCTAGCAACTTAAGTATCTCCTGTATTGTTATCATGGTTCTTATTGCTTTTCTCAGCAACTTAGCAGCAACTTTTCTCATTAATTGTATTTTATAACTTTTTTAGCATTGCCCTTATCATTATCCTGCATGTGAATTACTTGAGAACAAATTTCACCTTTCAGTAAACATTGTGCCTGAGAAACTGTTGGTGTTCAATTTATGTTTACTGAACATGTGACTCCTTGTATCAAACATCCAACAATCTATGGACTATGCAAGGGCTATGTGATCTGGAATCCATTTTTTTCCAAAATTTTATGTGTTTTCACCCAGAATTAACTCTGGAATGTTTCACAGTAATGGTGGACGTTGTATTACTCAGAGTCCAGTCAGAACATGAAAGTAAAACAACTATTTTAAAAGAAAGAATTTTGGCTGGGCAGGGTGGCTAACGCCTTAATCCCAACACTTTGGAAGGCCGAGGCAGGAGGATCACTTGAGGTCAGGAGTTTGAGACAAGCCTGGCCAACATGGTGAAACCCCATCTCTACCAAAAATACAAAAATTAGCTGGGCTTGGTGGCGGGCACCTGTAAGTAGGCTGAAGCAAGAAAATCGCTTGAACCCAGGAGGCAGAGGTTGCAGTGAGCCGAGATGGCACCATTGCACTCCAGTCTGCGAGAGAAACTCCGTCTCTAAATAAATAAATTTTAAAAAATAAATAAGAGAAAGAATTTAAAATAAAGAATTTAATAATTTTCAATTGTTATAGAACATAAAAGACCAAAAAGGAACCTAGAAACATCTGAGAGGTGGTAACTGCAGAAAACAGCTACCATTTTTATGACTGGGGGAGAAAAGAAAGAGGCTCTATTAAAATATAGAGGCTTAAATGTGGGTTCCCACAGAACAGTCTCTTATTCCTCCTCTAGCCTTCTTCCTCCCTTCCAACTTAAGCTGTGTGGTGTACAGATAACACCACTTATTGGTAAAGACTAACATGAAGCAAGTTCTAGCAGAAATGGGGTTTTCAGTATTCCAGCCCAAGCATCATAAAGCAGAGTATAGAGAGATGGGCTTGATATAGAATACAGAGAGATAGAGAGAGGCAACATCTGAACAAATAGCAGAGTGGGAATTGGAGATGTGTATCTGAACTAGAGTTTCAGAAGCGGAACCTTTTCTTCTCTGCTAAAATGGTTAAGGATTAGTTCTTAAATTGCTCTCTAGTGTGATTTTAGTCTATAAAGAAACTGAATGGTAAATGTGAATGTTTTTTTCAAAATACTGAGAGGACATGGAGTTTCTTGGACATCCTCGGGAGCAGACCTACATAAGTATATTTTGGTAGAAGGTGACTTAGAAGGAATTTCACAAACATTAGCTAACCTGAGCAGAATGGAGGCCTTTCAGATGTAGGGCCTACAATGGTAACCATGGTGACTGTAATGTTTATGAGGTAAATTGCATGACCCAGTATATTTTCTACTGCTGTTGAAAATATATCTTCATTTATATATACTATTTCATTTAATAATAGCAAGAATATGTAAAATGGTTCTTCTAAATGAGCGATTAGGGCTTAATTTAGCCTACCAACTCAAAAAAAGACAAGAAAGTATATCATACACTAAGTATTTTCAGCTGCTTTTACTGAAAAATGCAATTCATACTCATTCCTTTGCAACTTTGGCCAGTTTAACCAATATTCTAATAAAATGTATTGCCCAAGATTTATGGAAAAATAAACCTTACTTTCTAAAAATGCACAGTCTGCTTCTGCTACAATTTGATAGTAAGAATACTGAGAAATCTTCTATTATTAAAGAATTCCATAATAAAAACAATTGTTTCAAGTGAAGAAGTATTTTTACAGTCCAAAAAGTTAGCAATGATAAAATTATCTTACTTGTAGCAATTTCATTAATAAAGGTATATTTCTCTTTGTGTGCATGCATGTGTGTGTATTTACCATTAGAAATATAACTAATCCAGAGATCCAAGATGGCCGAATAGGAACAGCTCTGGAGTGCAGTTCCCAGCGAGAACAATGCAGATGGTGAGTGATCAACACATTTCCAAACGAGTTTTTACCACCCATAGACCAGGAGAGTCCTGGGCTGAAAAGCACCATGAGTTTCCAGCACAGCTGTTTCAGCTAGCGCCAAGGGTTTCCACACAAAAACTCACACAAATATGGGAGGCTGTTTCAACGGGCCCCTGGAATGCCTGGGAGACAGAGCCACCCATTCAACTGAAAAAGAGAGGGCTGAAACAAGGAGCCAGGTGATTTGGCTCAGCAGCTCCTACTCCCACAAAGACCAGCAATCTGAAACACTCTGGATTTTGAGTTTCCCAGCAAGCATAGCTGGACCCAGGACGGTCCAGCTTGGTAGATGGAAGGATGTCCACCATTACCAAGGGAGTCCACCACTACCAAGGCAGTCTGCCACTATGGAGGCAGTCCGCCATTATTGAGGCACTCCACCATTACTGAGGGAGTCCACCATTAACGAGGCAGTCTGTCATTACTGAGGCAGACTGCCATTACCGAGACAGTTCTAACTCTACCTCTGTAAAGAAAACTGCAAGGATATTTACACAGCAGCTGGGCAGAATCTCTGGCAGCTCAGCAACGCCTCTGTTGGCAGACTGTGACTAGACTACCTCCTTGCTGGGCAGGGCATCGCTGTAAAAAGGCAGCAGCGTGTCAGGAACATATAAATAAAGCCCCACCTTCCCAGGACAGAGCACCTGGGAAAAGAGGCTGTTATGAGTTCCACTGCAGCAGACTTAAATGTACCTGCCCAGCACCTCTGAACAGAACAACAGAGCTCCCAGCACAGCACCTGAGCTCCTAAAAGGTACAGACTGTCATATCAAGCAGCTCCCCAACCTCCATATACCCAAAGAGACACCTCATAAAGAAGAGATCAAGCTGACATCTGGCGGGTACCCTTCTGGGATGAAGATAACAGAAGAAGAAACTGGCAGCAACCCTTACTGTTCTGCAGTCCCCATGGGTGATCCCCAGGCAAGCAAGGCCTGGAGTTGACATCCAGCAGTCCTACAGCAGAGGGGCCTGACTGTTAGAAGGAAAACTAAAAAACAGAAAGAAATAGCTTCAACATCAACAAAAAGGACATTCACTCAGAGACCCCATCTGAAAGTCACCAACTACGAAGACCACAGGTAGATAAATCCACAAAGATGGGAAGAAACCAGCACAAAAAGGATGAAAACACCCAAAACCAGAATGCCTCTCCTCCATGGGATCATAACTCCTCACCAGCAAGGGAACAAAGCTGGATGGAGAATGAGTCTGATGAATTGACAGAAACAGGCTTCAGAAGGTGGGTAATAACAAACTTCACAAGCTAAAAGAACATATTCTAATGCAATGCAAGAAAACTAAGAACCTTAAAAAAAGGTTAGACAAAATGCTAACGAGAATAAACAGCTTAGAGAAGAATATAAACGACTTCATGGAGCTGAAAAACACAGCACAAGAACTTCACGAAGCATGCACAAGTTTCAATAGCTGAATCCACCAAGCAGAAGAAAGGATATCAGAGGTTGAAGATCGACTCAATGAAATAAAACAAGAAGGCAAGATTAGAGAAAAAAGAGTGAAAAATGAACAAAGCCTCCAAGAAATATGGGATTATGTGAAAAGACCTAATCTATATTTGATAGGTGTACCTGAATGTGACGGAGAGAATGAATCCAAGGTGGAAATCATTCTTCAGGATATTATCCAGGAGAACTTTCTCAACCTAGCAAGGCAGGCCAACATTCAAGTCCAGAAAATATGAGAACAGCACAAAGATTCCTCAAGAAGAGCAACCCCAATGCACATAATCGACAGATTCCCCAGGGTTGAAACGAAGAAAAAAATGCTAAGGGCAGCCAGCTAAGGGCAGGCTGGGTTACCCACAAAGGGAAGCAATCAGACTCATAGTGGATCTCTGGGCAGAAACCCTACAAGCCAGAAGAGAGTGGGGGCCAATATTCAACATCCTTAAAGAAAAGAACTTTCAAACTAGAATTTCATACCCAGCCAAACTAAGCTTTGTAAGCGAAGGAGAAATAAAATCCTTTATGGACAAGCAATTGCTAAGAGATTCCATCACCACCAGGCCTGCCTTAGAAGAGCTCCTGAAAGAAGCACTAAACATGGAAAGGAACAACCAGTACAAGCCACTCCAAACACATACCAAATGGTAAAGACCATCAACACAATGAAGAAACTGTGTCAAGTAATGGGCAAAAAACCAGCTAGCATCAAAATGGCAGGATCAGATCCACACATAACAATATTAACCATAAATGTAAATGGGCTAAATGCCCCAATCAAAAGACACAGACTGGCAAATTGGATAAAAAGTGAAGACCCATCAGTGTGCTGTATTTAGGAAAGCCATTGCATGTGCAAGGACACACATAGGCTCAAAATAAAGGGATGGAGGAAGATTTATCAAGCAAATGGAGAGCAAAAAGAAGCAGGAGTTGCAATCCTAGTCTCTGATAAAATGGACTTTAAACCAACAAAGATCGAAAGAGACAAAGAAGGGCATTATATAATGGTAAAAGGATCAATGCAACAAGAAGAGCTAATGATCCTAAATATATACACACCCAATACAGGAGCACCCAGATACATAAAGCAAGTTCTTAACGACCTACAAAGAGACTTAGACTCCCATACAATAATAGTGGGAGACTTTAACACTCCATTGTCAATATTAGACAGATCAATGAGACAGAAAATTAACAAGGATATCCAGGACTTGAACTCAGATCTGGACCAAGCAAACCTAATAGACATCTACAGAAATCTCCACCCCAAATCCACAGAATATACATTCTTCTCAGCACACCCCTTACACCAACTCTAAAATTGACCATTATAATTAATCGGAAGTAAATCACTCCTCAGCAAATAAAAAAGAATGGAAAACATCACAGTCTCTCAGAACACAGTGCAATCAAAATAGAACTCAGGATTAAGAAACTAACTCAGAACCGCACAGCTTCATGGAAACTGAACAACTGGCTCCTGAATGTCGACTGGATAAACAATGAAATGAAGGCAGAAATAAAGATGTTCTTCAACACCAACAAGAATCAAGACACAACGTACCAGAATCTCTGGGACACATTTAAAGCAGTGTCTAGAGGGAAATTTATCACAATAAATGCCCACATGAGAAGTGAGGAATGATCTAAAATTGATACCCTATCATCAAAACTGAAAGGATAGAGGAGCAATATAAAAAAAACTCAAAAGCTAGCAGAAAACAAGAAATAACTAAGATCAGAGCAGAGCTGAAGGAGATAGAGAAACAAAAAACTCTTCAAAAAATCAATAAATCCAGGAGCTGGTTTTTTTTGAAAAGATCAACAAAATAGACAGACCACTAGCCAGACTAACAAAAAAGAAAAGAGAGAAGAAACAAATAGATGCAATAAAAAACAATAAAGAGGATATCACCACTGATTCCACAGAAATACAAACTACCATCAGAGATTACTACAAACAACTCTATGTACATAAACCAGTAAACCTGGAAGAAATGGATAAATTCCTGGACACTTGCACCCTCCCAAGCCTAAACCAGGAAGAAGTTAAAACCTTGAATAGAACAATAACAAGGGCTGAAGTTAAGGCAGCAATTAATAACCTACCAAACAAAAAAAAGTCCAGGTCCAGATGGGTTCACAGCTGAATTCTACGAGATGTACAAAGAGGAACTGGTACCATTCCTTCTGAAACTATTCCAAACAATACAAAAAGAGGGAATCCTCCCCAACTCATTTTATGAGACCAACATCATCCTGATAACAAAACCCGGCAGAGACTCAACAAAAAAAGAAAACTTCAGGCCAATATCCATGATGAACACAGATGCAAAAATCTTCAACAAACTACTGGCAAACTGATTGCAACAGTACATGAAAAAGCTTATCCATCACGATCAAGTAGGCTTCATTCCAGGGATACAAGGCTGGTTCAACATACACAAGTCTATAAATGTAATCCACCACATAAACAAAACCAAAGACAAAAACCACATGATTATCTGTGGGGTGGCACAGGCTGGTAGTCTCAGCTACTTGGGAGGTTGAGGCAGGAGAATCGTTTGAGCCTGGGATGTAAAGGCTGCAGTGAGCCATGATCATGCCACTGCACTCCAGCCTAGGTGACAGAGTGAGACCCTGTCTCCAATAAATACATTAATTAAAAAGAAAGAAAGAAAAAGTATCTACTTTACATGGAATTCTAGAGTCATGATAGCTATCAACACATTCAATTTTTATTCACTAGAGAAAATGTTTCACTCAACAGGTGTTGTGGCCCTGTAACTGGTGAGTCATATTTTGACTTATCTTCAATGACAATAAAAATAGACCACCTAGGGGTACTACATTCCAAGAGCTCCCCATGTCAAGTTGTTCCACAAGAATAATTGTGAATAAAATAACTTTATGTCAACTTATTCTAATTGAAATGGTTTAGATTGCATTTTAGATTCAGAGTTTTGAAAAAGATCATGAATGTTCATCTCGGAAACATGTAAACCTTAATAGAGAAGAGAATTGGATTCAAATTAACAATACTTCTGAATACTATTTCTAAAGACACACTATGCTAGCAGTTTACATGAACTTGAAACTTAGGAAAGGAACAAGAAATCATAGCTTACGAAGTTAAGAAAAACACCCAAATTGTAAAGCTTCTTGTACAAATGGAAACAACTAAGCTTTCAATCTCTTCACCTATCATTAATGTTCCTAGATTAGTCAGGAATATTTATGACTTTGTCCCAATTGTTATTTTGTATCTGTTTAAGGGGATTTGAAGTTCATTTGTTGAAATAATATTTTGTATTACTTTTATAGCATGTGTAATGTGGAAAAAATGGTGGCTATATTGTCAAAGCATATATAAGTACAAAGATTACTTTGTGGGGACCTTTTGGAAAAATCAAATTCTATTAACATATTACTTTTGTTCTCCAAGCTTTCTATTCACCTAAGTAAGTGAACCTCCTAATTTGCTAATCCAAGTCTAAAGTTCCAATTTTTAAAAGGATGCATTTCTGAAGAAAATGAAATCCACTTATTCTCAAAGTTTTATCTTTTTAAAAATAAGGTGTTCTTGTTCTGTCACCTCACTAAGTAATCAACACAAATTTTCAAAGCCATTTCTTTTAGTCTGATATTAAAATAGAAATCCATTTTATTTATTATATAACTCCATTGTCCTTGCCATGTACTCTTATGTGTGTCACAAGTTGGCATATTTATGACATCTGAAAACAAATCATAAAATAAGAAATATTTCATTAATTTAATAAGCATTGATGTTCCAGAGCCACTACCAGTGCTTCTGTGGTTGTGCACTGCACAATTTCAAATGTGCCATTCACATCATATTTATGAGTGTGGTGCCCCTGTAGTTGTATAGTGCACAATTTGTGCAACCATGTGAGATGACCCTGCTTAATATGAAATCAGGTACAGGTGATAGATATCAGGTATGAATAGAAAGAGAATGACATCAAAGTAGTTTTTCTTTTAGAACTTTTAGTTTGCTAAGGAAGATTGACAATTAAGGGACCCTGTGAAAAGAACTACGACAAGAAAGTGCAGGGTCTTCCTATCTATGTAGCCATCTAACTAAAACAGGAAAACAAAGATGGGTAGTGAGGCTAGAACTCAGAGAATATTTCAGAGTATGGAGTCCTAAACTGGTTGCTCAGTCTTAACACAAAATTTAATCAGAAAATTGATGAGCTACATGTCCTTAATAGCATCCTCTCTGCTCATGGTGAAACCACAGCTATTAAATAAAACACTATTTTACTATATGTTCTCTCAGGCACTATTCTGGCTCTGCCTCTCAACCCCACTAGCCCCATCTTATGTGTCACCATTGTACACATACTCAGCTTTCAATATGACTTTTACCTATTGGACAATCCCCTAGTACTTGATGCTTCTGTGAGTTTAGGTGTTCCCGAAGCTAAACTCAATGTCCTTGATACTCTTTCTTCCTCACCGTGCAGCTGTGGCCCACCTCCACCCACTTTCAACCCCTGATTTTGGAACCTCAGCCCTGGGATACACTGCTTAATTCCAATATAAGTTTTTTTTTTTTCCTTAAAGCCAAGTTTCTAGGTGCAAAATTTTGTTCTGATGGAAGGATGCTTCACAAGGACAGAGATTTTGATATTTTGTTCATACACTCTTCCAGTGCTAGAAGAAGGCTTAGCACATAATAAGTGTTCATTAACTATTTGCTAAGTGATTAAATGCATGTGGGGCAATGAACAAGAATTCCAGGGGAATTCCACTGGAAACTGCATCCCAGATGTTGCTAATTTTTGTTTATCTGGGGTGCAGCTTGCTCAGTTTACTGTAGGAAATCGTGGTCTTCTCAATGCAGAACTTAGATTCATACTCCAACAGCCCTAAAAAGCAGAGTCCAGGGTGCTGCCACAGCTCAACAGTGCCTTTCCATGGTAAGGAGTCTAACTGCAGCTGACTGAGTCCTATAGTCCAGAACCAACTTCTCTCCAACCCAAGCATGGCAGAAAAACTGCTCATGGCAATATCAACCAATGACTTAACATCTCAATCCTCTTTCTCCTGCAGATGCTCTTATATCAGAGCACACTATGCTTTAGGTTCCCAGTTGAGGTAGTATGGATTGTGTTTAGTCTTTTGTGTTGTCAGACAAAACAGATATCATAGCACATCTCTGGTGAGGTTTCTGGAAAAATAAAATCATTACTTTGGAAATGTTTTCCTTTTTACTGACTTTTTTTTCCAACTATAAAATAGAGCTGGAGACTGAGGCATGTGATCTCATTAAGCTGATTTTCTTCCTTTTATAAACTTGAAGTCGGAGCCTCTTTCAAGTGCAATGAATGACAACATATTACAGTTGGAATTCATTGGGACCACCAAGCTTAATGGGGCCCCAGGGCTTTGTAAATATGGGAGCTCTAATGGAACACATTCTTGCACAGGGAAGATCTTGGTCTGGTACGCAGAAGACACATCTGAAGACCTCTTTTTAAAGTATGTGCCAAAATTCTAGTTCATTTCTAATCAACATAGATCCTTACCTTCAAGTCTGATGGCACTAGCTGAGCCTCTTTGACCTAGGCAACATCAAATGCTCAGACTTCTGTCCTGTGCACATTTCTTTCATTTGGTGGTCCCAGGAAATAGCACCTACCCTGTTTGGAATGGGAATTGGTATGCATCACAGCCATCTTAAAAGCTTGCTAAAATCACCTCAAGTGTCTGTGGAATCTGGTGACAATGCGCCCAGGCCAACATAACATAAACAATCTGGCAGACCTAGCTACTTTCCACATAAGAGACAGTTTGTCACCTTCTTTTCTGTCACCGTCTTCTGTACATGAACGAGTAAAGAATAAACAACACTTAAATATAAGGCCTAGAAATTTATTTTTTAGCCAAGAATGTATATTAGAATTATAAAGTTCTGATCTTTGCAATGAGAATAACAATTATTTTCTTTAATGTAAAATTTAAATGAAGAAGTTCATAATCAAGAAGAAAACTCATTTCCAAATTATAATTCTAAGTAACCAGCAAAATGAGATTTTTATTTGAGAGGTGATAAACTTTTAAATGAGGGACAAGAATATGAGGGAGGATTTTAAAAACACTAATCAAGAAATTGGTTAAATTAGGGAATATAAATTTAGGATTATGCCAATTAATAGTTTTTTCTTTAGAAACTTAGAGAAATAATAGAGACAAATAGGTCTCTGCAGTAATCAGGGATGCAATTCATGTTATTCTGAAAAATCATAATCTGTGAGAAAGTCAGATAACACATTTGATTGGAATGATCAAATAAGATGAGTTCTGAAGTGCTATTCCAATGATTATATTTTAAAATCTTACATTTTAATGGTTTTGATACAGCAGGTGTCTAATGTTTATTGAATTAATGACACTTCCACTATGTAATTTTAAAAGCAGTTGAGAAATTTCTAAAGCAATCTTTCCTTTGATAGTTTGGAAGGCTGACTGGAGAGTAGGAGGTGTCTCTGTTAAATTAAGGTGGTTTTAAAATTAAAGGAAAGCAATATTTGAGATCTTAGAAAGAGTAAACTACTTTATTTTTTTCTAAATAATTTAAGCATTATAAATTAGTTTATTATCTTAATGGAAGTTGAGAGTACATATGTTCTCAGTTAAAAGTTCAGCTAATTGTGGTACATGCTATTAGGCTACATAATTAAGAATGATGGATGGATGGATGGGGGGGATGGATGGATGTGTTGCTGTTTGCACTTAAGGGAGAATTATATTAGCCATTTCTACAAATAGTATCTCCTTTTGCTGAAGCACATGTTTCCTGTGGCTTTAAGCCTTCTTGACTAAATTTCAATCACAGTTCTGTTAGCAACTTTTCTTTAATTATAGGAATGAACCTCTCTGTGCGTTGGTTGTCTTATAAATAACATGAAATGGTTATATCAAATGGCACCTTCTGACTATTAAAAGCACAGAAATAACTGCCATGATACGATGGTCCAAAAGATTCAATCAAGTAAATGCTTTGGTTATGTTATCACAAGTTTAGCCAAAAAAATAGTTTTATTGTTTTTTCTAGTTGCCGTATGGAAAAATAGAAACAAATTTTTGTTTATTGCATATTTAGGAAACAGATTAATATTAAACAGAGAAAGTCTTGTGTGATAAGAAGGCATTACCTTCTAATCAGTCTTACTAGGATGATAACCTCTGCTGTTTGAGACTAGTAGATACATGGAAGCTTGAAGCCAATAATTTTATAAATTAATATGCATTTTATTGTGTTTATATATATATATATATATATATACACACACACACACACACACACACACACACCTCTCTCTCTCTCTCCCTCTGTCTATATATGTGTATATATGTCTCCCATTGCTTTCATTCCTTATAGTGAAAATTCTTTACTGATGCTTGTATATGATAAATTATTCCTTTTCTCAGTATAAAATTAGGCAGTAGTTGCAATTAGTTAAAAAGTCTGTCTATATCAGAATTTTATAATTAAGGAATAATGATAATATCAATATACAGTATACTTATGCCGGAGTTTCAGTATGTTTTTACAAAATATCTACATATATAGTTTCATTTTATATTTGGCTTTGAGCTGGATGAATTATTCAACTTCATTTGCATATATGCATAGCAAATGGGTAAAACCACTAGAGGAACAATAGTGAGATTTGGCATTACATTTTGCATCAATTTTGAATATGAATTTAATATCAAGACGAGGCTTTATGTGAACTAAAAAGAAACTTTTTGATCTAAACATGTGTTTCAAAATTTTGATAAAGAATATAAATAATAAACAGAATAATAGCCCTCCAAACATGGCTGTGTCCTAGCCCCCAGAACTTTTGAATATGTTATGTTACACAGCAAATAATTGAGGATGCAGGTGGAATTAAGATGACTAGTCAGATAACCTTAAACTAAGAACATTATCCTGGATTGTGCAGGTGAGCTCACTGTAATCAGAAGTGTCATTAAAAATGGAAAAGAGAGAAGAGAAGGTCAGAGAAGGTAGATGTGGCTATGGAAGAGGACAGAATGATGCAGTGTGAAAAGTATTTGATACACCATTGCTAGTTAAGGACCAATTTGCTTTTCTCAGTAATTTTGTCTTATATATAAAATTTTCTTTTGTTTTTGAGCTGTGTGGAAGTCTAATCACATTGCGTGCATCATCTTATTTCTCATTTCTCTTTTTTAGCATTGCGTTTTGCAAGATCCTTAACAGTTGTGGCATAGAGCAGAAATCTAGTCATTTTCATTGCTCTGTAGTATCTATTGAGTGAATATATCATAGTTTATTTATGGACCCTCTCTCTATATATACAGACGCAGATATAGATATGTAGATAAAAATGTTGGTGTATGTATGCACGTGTGTGTGTCTACATATAGATTTCTTCCTGTATTAGATTAGTGTCTTTTATATGTTTTGTATATTTGCCATTATATCCTAAAAGTTTTCCCTGCTCCATTATTTCTCTCCTCTCATTCTGGGACACCAACTAAAAACCCTCTCATGGTAACTTTCTACCTGTTATCTTCTCTGATAACAAGATCAGGGTACCATAATGAACAGTTTCTGGTGAGGGCTTGCTTCTCATTGTATCCTCACATGGCTAAGAGAGAGATCATTTCTCTCGTGTCTCTTCTCATAAGTTCACTAATTTCATTCATGAAGTCTCCATCCTTATGACCTAATTACCTCCATAAGGCTTCATTTTCAAATACTAATCACATTAGTGATTAGGCTTCAGTATATGGATTTTGGACGTCACAGTCATTCAGTCTATAGCAAGAAGTATTTCTTCTGCTTCTAGCTTCTTGAAAAGATTGTACAGAATTGGTATATTTTGTCTTTAAATGTTTGGGAGAATTCACCAGTGAACCTATTTGTGCCTAGTGATTTTGGTTTTTGAAGGGTCTTAATTATTACTCAATGTATTTAGTAGACAAAAACCTATTCAGATTGTCTATTTTTTCTTGTGTGAGTTTTGGCAGATGCTATCTTTCAAGAAATTGGTCCATTTCATCTAAGTTATCAAATCTGTAGGCAGACTTGATCATAATATTCCTTATTGTACTTTTAATGTTTATGGGTTGTATGTTGAGGTCCTGTCTTTCATTTGTGATATTAGTTATTTGTGTCTTCTCTCTTTTATTGTTAGCCTGGCTAGAGGTTTAAATTTTCATTGATCTTTTCAAAGAACAAGATTTTGGACTTGCTTATTTTCTCTATTGATTTTCTGTTTTCCATTTCATTGATTTCTGCATTAATGGCTATTATTTGTTTTATTCTTCATATTGTGGGTTTAATTTGCTCTGACTTTCTAGTTTCCCAGGGTGAAAGTTTAATTGATTTTAGATTTTTTTTCCTAGTGATATCGTTTTTTCAAATGATATAAATTTCCTTCTAGGCACTGATTTCATTGCATCCCACAAATTTTGATAAGTTTTATTTCCATTTTTATTTAGTTCAACATATTTTAAAATTTATTTTTGACATTTCTTCTTCAACCCATGTATTACTTACAAGTATGTTGTTTAATTGCATGTATTTTATAATTTTTCATGTACCTGTTATTAATCGCTAACAGACTGTGATCTCAGACAAGACATTGTTTGATTTCTACTACTTCAAATTGTTTAGGTGTATCATAGGGCCCAGAATGTTGTCTATCTTAGTGAATGTCCCATGTGACCTTGATAAGAATGTATAATCTACTGTTGTTGGATGAAGTAATCTCAAGATGTCAATTATATCCGGTTGACTGACATCGCTGTTGGGTTCACCTCTGTCCTTACTGATTTTCTAGCTACTGGGTGAAAGGGTGTTAAAGTCTTCAATAATTACAGTAGGTTAATTTATTGCTCCTTGCAGTTCTATCAATTTTTGACTCATTCATTTTGACTCCATTTTTAGTGCTTACACATTAAGAATTGCTATGTATTCTTGGAGTATTGACCCTTTTATAATTGTGTAATGCTCCTCTTTATCATTCATAACTTTCCTTAGTCTAAAGTTTGCTGTCTGAAATTAACATAGCTCCTCCCACTTTCATCTGATTAGTGTTATCATGACAGCTTTCTCAATCTCTTTACTTTTAATCTATATGTGTCTTTATAGTTAATGTAGATTTTTTTTTTTTGTAGACAACATATAGTTGGGTCTTGTTTTTTGATCCACTCTGACAATCTTTTAATTGGTATATTTAGACCACTGATGTATAAAGTGATTATTGATAAACTGGATTAATACTTACTACATTTGCTACAGTTTTTTTATTCGTTGCCCTTGTTTGTTGTTTTCATTTTGTCATCCACATTCTTTTTCTGCTTTTTGTGGTTTTAATTGAATATTTTATGATTCCATTTTCTCTTTTTTCCTAGCATATAAACTATATTTCTTTTAAAACATTTTGGCTGGCCACAGAGGCTCACATTTGTAATCCCAGCACTTTAGGGGGGCCAAGGCAGGTGGATCACCTGAGGTCCGGAATTCAAGACCAGCCTGGTCCAAGAAGGTGAAACCCTGTCTCTACCAAAAATACAAAAATTAGCCAGATGTGCTGGTGTATGCCTGTAATCCCAGCTACTCTAGAGGCTGAGGCAGGAGAAACACTTGAACCTGGGAGGTAGAGGATACAATAAGCTATCCTCTTATCGCACCACTGCACTCCAGTCTGGGTGACAGAGTAAGACTCTGTCTCAAAAAAAAAAAAAAACCCAAAATAACTTTTTGTAGTGTTTGCCCTAGTGCTTGCAATATACATTTACAATGAATCCAAGTCCACTTTCAAATAATACTATACTGTTTCACAAGTAGGACACATTTCTTTTTAATTTTTTTTGAGATGGAGTCTCGCTCTGTAGCCCAGGCTGGAGTGCAATGGCGCAATCTCGCCTCACTGCAACCTCCGCCTCCCGGGTCCTGAATCAAGCAATTCTCCTACCTCAGCCTCCCAAGTAGCTGGGATTACAGGCCCGAGCTACCATGTCCAGCTAATTTTTGTATTTTTTAGTAGAGATGGGGTTTCACCACGTTGGCCAGTCTGGTCTTGAACTTCTGACTTCTGATCTGAATGCCTCAGCCTCCCAAAGCGCTGGGATTACAGGCGTGAGTCACTGCGCCTGGCCAACTAGGACATATTTCTTATAACGAAACATTCTAAGTCCTCCCTCCTCCCCCTTTTATCACTATTGTCATTCATTTCACATATATAGGTTGAGAATCCCTTATCCAAAATGCTTGGGACCAAAAGTGTTTTGAATTTTGCATTTTTTCAGATTCTGTAATATTTGCATTATACTTACAGATTTAACATTTTAATATGAAAATCCAGAATCTGAAATGCTCCAATGGGCAATTCTTTTGAATACAAAATGTTTTGGAATTTGGGGCATTTTGGATTTTGTATTGTTATATTTGGGATGCTCAACCTGTATATGTGCTCAATCTTATATATATGTTTATGTATGCACACATAATTTAATACGTTTTTCTCATTATTTTGAAAAAACTTAGCTGTTAGGTTAATCAAAAACAGAAAAAATAAAAGTTTTGAATATGCTTTCACTTAATTATTCTCTAATGCTCTTCCTGTCTTTATGTATATCTGAGTTCCTGACCTATATAATATTATTTCTTTTTGAACAACTTTTATTTTGTTTTTTTTTTTAACATTTCTTGAAAGCAGTTCTATGGGCAACAAATTCCCTCAATTTTTGTTTCACTGAGAATATCTTTATTTCTTCTTTTGAGTAATTTTTCAGGGTGCAGCATTATTGATTGGTGTGCTTTTTTTTCTCACAACACTTTAATTATTTTAGTCTATACTCTTTTGCTTGCATGGTTTCTAAGAAGTCAGACGCATTTCTTATCTTTGTTCCTCCAAAGGCAAGGTGTTTTTTTTTTCCACCTCCCCCAGCTTTTTTCAATATTTTTTCTTTATTATTGATTTTCTATAATTTCAACATAACATGCCTTGGCATAATTTTGTTTTTGTTTCTGGCATTAATCCTGCTTGGTATTCTCTGAGGTTCCTGGGTTTGTGGTTTAGTGTCTGATATTAATTTGGGAAAATTCTCAGTCATTATTGGTTCCCGTATTATTTATGTATCTTTCTTTTTTATTCTCCTTCTGTTATTCCCATTACACGTGTTATACATTTTGTAGTTCTCCTACAGTTTTTAACTGTTATGTTTAATGTTTTCAGTCTTTTTTTTCTGTTTGGTTTTAGTCTTGGACATTTATATTGTCATATCTTCGGGCACAGAAATTCTTTCCTAAGCCATGTCCATTCTACTCATGAGCCCATCAAAGGCATTCTTCATTTCCTTTAGTGTTTTTGATCTCCAACATTTCTTTTTGATCCTTTCTCAGAATTTCCATTTCTCTGCTTTCGGAATTCATTTGTTCTTGCATGTTTTCTACTTTTCCATGAAAACCCTTAGTCCATTATTCATAGAATTTATTTTTTAAATGCTAGTGTGACTATTCCAATATTCTTGCCATATGTGACTCTGGCTCTGATGCTTGTTCAGTCTCTTCAAACTGTTCTTTTGCCTTTTTGCGTGCCTTATAATTTTTTGTTGAAAGACAGTCATTATGTACTGGTAAAAGAAACTGCAGTAAGTTGTCATTTAATAACGTAGTGGTAGAGAGATCCAAGATGGCCGATTAGCAACAGCTCAGGAATGTAGCTCCTAGTGAAAGCGCAGAGAATGAGTGGACGCCGCACTTTCCGACGAATTTTTGTTGCCCACAGACCGGGAGATTCCCGGCAGAGGAGCCACACGGGTAGCCAGCGTGACTGTTTTGGTGCACGGCTGTTTTGCCAGTGCCCCAGCGCGGCGCTTTCCGGTGCAGAGTATACGGGACAGACGGGCTCGGCTGGTCCCATCCCCACAAGGAAAACAGCAATTGGAAGCGCTGAGGACTGAGAGTTTCACAGCAAGCACAGGGAACCCAGGAAGGACCGGCTCTGTGGGGAAGGGGCGTCCACCAAAGGAAAACTAAGAAACAGAAAAACTTCATCACCGGGCGGAGAGAGATCCAAGATGGCCACGTAGCAGCAGCTCAGGATTGTAGCTCCCAGTGAAAGTGCAGAGAGCAAGTGGATGCCGCAATTGCAGACGAATTTTTGATGCCCACAGACTGGGAGATTCCTGGCAAAGGAGCCACACAGGTCGCCAGCGCGACTCTTTTGGCCGGCGCGGCGCTTCTCAGTGCAGAGTGTACGGGACTGGATGCCCTTTTAGTCGGGCTCGGACGGTCCCATCCCCACAAGGAGAACAGCAATTGGAAGCGCTGAGGACTGAGAACAAGCACAGCTGAACCCGGGAAGGCCCAGGTCTTTAGGAAAGGGGTGCCCCCCGAAGGAAAACTAAGAAACAGAAAAAACTTCATCACCAACAAGCCGGATGTCCACTCAGAGACCCAATCTGAAAGTCGGCAATTACAAAGACGACAGGTGGATAAATCCACAAAAATGGGAAGAAACCAGTGCAAAAAGGCTGAAAACACCCGAAATCAGAATGCCTCTCCTCCTACCGGGGATCGCAGCTCCTCATCAGCAAGAGAACAAGGCTTGACGGAGGATGAGTGTGATGAACTCACA
>PVKP010016974.1:0-47062 GCA_004027715.1 Plecturocebus donacophilus
GTCCTCAGCGCTTCCAATTGCTGTTTTCCTTGTGGGGATGGGACCAGCCGAGCCCGTCCGTCCCGTATACTCCGCACCGGGAAGCGCCGCGCTGGGTCTGACTGTAGGTTTTAGGTGACTCTCAGCTGCTTGGTCTTCGGCATTGGAAGCTGGGCTTGCAGGTTCACCGGAATTGCCCAGGGGAGAGTGATCCTGCCACAGCTGTTACTGCAACTGCGACTTCACAGCACGTAGCACCTCTGTGACCCAGGACAGAAGCAGGGAGGGGCCTTGCAGGCACACAGCCCCACAGTGACCTTTAGCAAATGCTGAGTTTGTCACTGTTCCTGCATCTGGTGGGCAGCAGGTGGGCACATAGCCTGAGATCCCTTTTTTTTTTTTTTGAGACAGAGTCTTGCTTTGTCACCAGGCTGGAGTGCAGTGGCGCCATCTCAGCTCACTGCAACCTCCGCCTCCCAAATGCAAGTGATTCTCCTGCCTCAGCCACCGCAGTAGCTAGGATTACATGCACATGCCACCAGGCCCGGCTAATTTTTTGTGTTTTTGGTAGAGACAAGGTTTCACCATGTTGACCAGGCTGGTCTTGAACTCCTGACCTCCAGTGATCCACCTGCTTCGGCCTCCCAAAGTGCTGGGATTACAGGTGTGAGCCACTGCTCCCGGCCCATAACCTGGGATTCTAGAAGGCAGGGGGGTGGCCAGAAGGGTCTAAAACTCCTGGGAAATGGCAAAAAGGAGCTCTTGATCAGGTAGATGCTTCCCTGTGCCATTGCAACCAAGGGCAGCTTGGGGGCCTCCATGAAAGTTGGAGGCCCAGGGAGACTTGATCCCTGGCCAAGGGGGCCCTTGTGCCACCTGTTCGTGTGGGTTTCAGTGGATAGGAAAGGTGTGCACTTCTTTGGCAAGAAAGGCACCTGTGCCCTCTGCTTGTGCCGGCTGGCATACCTCCATCAGCCACAGCACTGTCTTCTTCAGCAGGAGTGGCTCAGTGTGTACATTTCCGGTTCTGGAAGAGTCAACATGGAAAGCTGACTTACCTGGTCCCACAATCTCTGTTTATCCCAGTGAGATTGCAGCTGCCCTCAGAAGCTCTCTGTCCCTGGACTGCCCTTTTTCTGTCTCTGAAATGGCTGCAGAAGAAGGATCCAGGATCCTCTCCAAAGCAGCCACTTGAAGGTATCTCTCTAACCTTCCATTCATGTCAGCTTTTCTTCTTTCTCTTCCAGGAAATGATGGGAAGGAATCCCTGGGGGAATCCCAGTATCAGAGGACACCCAAGCAGGCCTCTCTCCCCTTACCTCACTGAAAGCTTCTAAACCCTGACACAAGGCGGAGACCTTGGCTCCAAGTTGATGAGGCTCCTGTCTGTTAAAGATTTTTGACAGGTTGGGATAGAGAAGCTCTTAGTGCATAATAATGAGAAAGCTGTCAGGCTAAATGGCATTCTGACACTTGAAGGAAGAGGCTCATGTAATTTTTGGTTGTTTAAGGGCAAGTAGCTTGGAACTCTGTCTTGTTAAAATGACAAGGAGCAATAAGCAATTTTTCACCTCTCTTCTCCCTGAACAGGTAGAAACTAATAGGGAACTTGTTATCATAAGGAACGTACCAAATAAGATAGGCATTCATGAGGGAGAGGAGCCCTTCAGGAAGGTGCATTTCTATTCGCCATCCTCCTCCTCACCATCGTTATCACACATAATACGTGGGCTCTGTCACAGGCTCTGTCAAGGGAATGAATCCCACAGGTCTTGATTTTGAGACCGCAAATCCTGAGGGTGTTAATGCTGAGAGGCAAAGGGAAAATGGTATGAGTACTTTAGGTACGCAGTAAATGTGTACAGAGCCGCCTACGATACATCAGCAGCTTGCATATGAACACAACCTTACATCCTGGCAACGACTCTCAGAGTCCTCAATCTGTCCAGCCTTGGGGACAACTTTGAGATGATGGGTCAAATAATGGTTTTCACCAGACCAAAGCCTGCGCCAAGAAATACCGCAGTCTCAGCCCTTCATACCCTCACCTCTCCCTTCTAAGCCACGGCCCTGCGAGGGGTTGGACCTTCTGGATGGAGGCGCTGAGGTTTGCTCCTTCAGTTGTGCACAGTCTCATCTTCTGCTGTCCTCAAATTTCTCCTGCTGATCTGGGTTCATCTGTGATCTGGGGACTTGTTGCTGAAGACAGGCACTGCCATTGGCTTCACATCTACCTCCATTTCTCCAGATGAGCTTACAGCTTGGGAGAATTGAAGCCGAAGGAAACCTTCTCTGAAATACTTTTCTCTGGACAATATGACTGGAAAGGTAGGGTCTGTTTGGAGAAGGAGCTCTTGCCTCAACCAATGGAACCACCCGGAGAGTCCTGTTTTAATATAGGACATTTGTTTTTATTTCTTTTATTATTTGTTTATGTATTAAATTAATTTTCAGAGCAAAATCTTTCTCTGTTGCCCAGTCTGGAGTGCAGTGGTGTGACCACAGCTCACAGTACCCTCACCTCCTGAACTCAATCAATCCTCCCTGGGACTACAGACATGTGCTTGTAGTATGACACATTTTTTTTTTTTTTTTGTAGAGACAGGGTCTCCCTTTGTTGTCCAGGCTAATCTTGGACTTCTAGGCTCAAGCAATCCTGCCTCGGCCTCCCAAACCACTGGGCTTACGGGTGTGCACTATCATGCCCAGCAGACACATTTTAGATGTGGATTTTTCAATATTGGCACTATTGACGTTTGGGGCTGGATCCTTCTCTGCTGTGAGGCTGTCCTGAGCATCGTACAATGGTCAGCAGGATCCCTGGTGGCTACCAGATGCCAGCAGCACTTCTCCCTGCGAGTTGCCACACCCAAAATGTGTCTGCACATTGACAAATTGTTCCTGGGGGGTTGGGGTGGGAAAATCACCCCCAGTTGAGAACCAAGATTTTATTTTATTTTATTTATTGATTAGGTTTTTTTTTTGAGATGGAGTCTCGCTCTGTAGCCCAGGCTGGAGTGTAGTGGCACAACCTCGGCTCACTGCAACCTCCACCTCCCGGGTCCCAGTTGAAGCAACCTCCTGCCTCAGCCTCCTGAGTAGCTGAGATTACAGGCACGTGCCACCACGCCTAGCTAATTTTTGTATTTTTAGTAAAGATGGGGTTTCACCATGTTGGCCAGGCTGGTCTTTAACACCTGACATCTTGATCTGCCCGCCTCAGCCTCCCAAAGTGCTAGGATTACAGGCATGAGCCACCGTGCCTGGCTGAGAACCATTATTTTAGATTTATTAATATTATACCTATAGGTTAAAGTTTTTTTACCCCAATGATAATAATTACACAAAAAACAATAATTAATGTTATAAAACTAGCACAGAAAGTAGCTAGGCTCTGAAGGAACTTTGAGATTCCAACTCCTACCCTCCCATCAACAAAAGTTTTGGAACGTTGTTAAAATGTAAGGTGGTCCATATCACAGCTGTGGACAAACGATGCAGAAATCAGCCCAGAGGAGCAAAAAGAGTGCTGAGGCTAAAAGTCAACAGACAAGGTCCTGGGCTCAGCCCTAGTCTGAGAGGAGTGTGACAGTGGATAAGTCCCTTTATGTATTATTTTTTTAATTTTACTTTCTGTTCTGGGATACATGTGCAGAATGTGCAGGTTTGTTACATAGGTATACATGTGCTATGGTGGTTTGCTGTACCTATCAACCTTTCATCTAGGTTTTAAGCCTCATGTGCATTAGATATTTGTCCTAGTGCTCTCCTTCCCTTTGCCTCCCACCAACAACAGGCCCGGGTGTGTGATGTTCCCCTCTCTGTGTCCATGTGTTCTCATTGTTGAACTCACACTTATGAGTGACAACATGTGGTGTTTGGTTTTCTGTTCCTGTGTTAGTTTGCTGAGAATGATGGCTTCTAGCTTCATCCATGTCCCTGCAAAGGACATAAACTTTTTCACTTTTATGGCTGCATAGTATTCCATGGTGTATATGTGCCACATTTTCTTTATCCAGTATATCATTGATGGGCATTTGGGTTCATTTCAAGTCTTTGCTATTGTAACTAGTACTGCAATAAACATACATGTACATCTGTCTTTATATTAGAATGATTTATAATCCTTTGGATATATACCCAGTAATGGGATTGCTGGATCAAATGGTTTTTCTGGTTCCAGATCCATAAGGAATCATCACACTGTCTTCCACAATGGTTGAACTAATTTATACTCCTACCAACAGTATAAAAGCGTTCCTATTTCTCCGCAGCCTCACCAGCATCTACTATTTCCTGGATAAGTCACTTTAAATTTAGCCCTTAACTTCTTCCTTGTTACAGTGAAGGAATTGGACTAAAGATGTCGTGGTTTTCCATGTTTCTTCTGCTATGACCCATGTTGACATTGGAGTCACTTCCACTGATACATCCCAGTGTAGGCGGCATTGGTCATTGATGTTCTGGCAGAAAATGCAATTTCTGGTTTGTAGCGGAAGGTGGTCCTTTCTCATAACTGGGATCAGGACTCCCAGTGTGTTCTGATATCCTGGGTGAGAACTGCTGAAATATATAATCCTCACTATTTCTTCTAGTGCTAAAATTCTAGAGTCAAAGAAGCTTCTTATCCTGCCCTGTTTGCCTGTCAGCCAATACAATGAATAACATTCCTATTGCCTGATATTCCGCCTCCGTTACTTACCAGCAGACCACTCACTTTCCAAACTGCCTCTTCATAAAATCTGCCATTACTGCTCATTGCTCTGGCCCAGCAGGTAATGAATTCAGTCCAAGCCATTAAGCTTCCCTGTGAATGAGTCATCTATTTTTACAAGTTGCTGGTTGGGAGACTAGAGCATAACTTATGGGTTTATAAATATTTTGGCATCTTCCATTATTAAAAGATACTTTGAAACTCAGTGATTCATTAGCTTGCCCTGACACCTTTCCCTCCTCCACCAGCATTTTGAAATATTGTTACCTGGTTTGGTAAAAGTTCTTTCAGCTATCGCTCCTGCAGGTGTTGATTTGAAGTTACATGAAGACAAGATTTTAATCTCTCAATAATTGGCTGGCTAGGCTAAACTCAGGCTATCATTTATTACTCTTGGCTGCAATCCATCCATTTGTCTCTAACCTTGGATCGAGGTGTTTAATCTCCCTTTGGCTCAGCGTTGGGAGGGACTCACTGATTTGTTGGGCCATTCATTAAACATCTATGGAACCCCCGTTGTGTGCCAAGAATCACAGTAGGTGCTAGGGGTATAAAGATGAATATGACTGGCTCTCAAAGAACAACTCAGTCTAATGAGGCTGTGGCTCTAACTCAACCACTGCTGCATTGCATGATGAGCAGTAGAAATGAAGCAAGCTCATGTTATATGGGTGGCGCAAAAGACGGTGACCCATTTTTCCTAGTGAGACAGGTGGCCTTGTAGAGGAATTTCACTTGAGCTGTGTCCTAGAAGATGCGCAGCAGTTTTCCATGGGGGAAAAAGTGGGGAATAATCATAGCTAGAAAGGCATGGAGGTTTGAAATGGTATGGGGAGTTTAGGGAATTGCAGGCCTGCACCTTGTGGTGTAGGTGTATGTGTGTGAATGTGTAAATGTGTGCACACACACGCACGTGGGTGCTGTGGGAGAACAGCTGAGGCATGAGATGGCAGCAGATGAAAATGAGAGGCTGGTGCAGTGACTTATGCCTGTAATCCCAGCACTTTAGGAGACTGAGGTGGGAAGATCACAAGGTCAGGAGTTCGAGACCGGTCTGGTCAACGTGGCAAAACCCTGTCTCTACCAAAAATACAAAAAAATCGGATGGGCGTGGTGAGTGTAGTCCTGCTACTTGGGAGACCCAGGCAGAAGAACAGCTTGAACCCGGGAGGTGGAGGCTGCAGTGAGGTGAGATCATGCCACTGCGCTCCAGACTGGGCAACAGAGTGAGACTCTGTCTCAAAAAAGAAAAAGAATAAAAGAAAATGAGGTAGGCAGAGACCAATCATGGAAAGACTTGTATGGTGTGATAAAGAGTTTGAACTTACTCACAACAGATAGCTTTTGAAGGATTTTAAGACAGGAATCAGCACTATGGGATTTGTCCTCTAGGAAAATATCCAAGGACCAGCGTTGGGGGCTGGACTCTAGAAGGAACTGGGAGGCATTTGGGAGGTGGGACCGGTAAGGGAGGGGATGGAAGAGCTGGGAGGCTAGAATGGCGTGCAGTTATCCATCCTGTAGACCTGGCGGACGAGGGTGCCCTTTGCCAAGAAGGGGAACACAGAAAAAGGAAGAGGTGTGGGGAAAAGATCATGACTTACCTTGGGAATATGCTGAGTGTGAGGTATCTGTATGTACCGGGTGCAAAGGTCTAGTTCTCCATCTATAATAAGAAGTCTCATCATGAAAATGAGATTAAAACTAAAATCCACATTGAAATCCTCAGATGAAAGGTGCTGTGGAAGTGCAAAGGATCATTATTTAGTGTTTCGTGGACTGTCCTTATTGCCTACAACACTCAACTCATCTTGATTCTAATTGCCTCTGATGCCTGTCTTAGCATATTCTAGGCATGAAAAAACAAGTGTCTGGAGTATCAGCTGCGGGATGGGCTCTGAAGCTCTCAAACAGGTAGCCTGAACTCAGAGAGGTGGGGAAGGCTCTGTTCTCAGTCCTATGCGTTTTAGCCTTAACCACTTTCACTCAATCTCTAGGTCAGTCTCTGCTCATGGTTTTGGTTTGTTTTATCAGAACTTACAGCATTCAAGATGTCTTCTTTCCTGAGCACCTACTACATGGCTGGTATTGGGGATTTAATACTGAACAGACTGACGTGATCCCTGTCCACATAGAATAAATTGTCTAACGCTAGGAAGAATTTTTTAAGGCATCTCATGATTAAGAGAGAGGATCAAGACTGAATCAAACTGTCCTCAAAGAGAATTGTTTTAACTTCAGGAAATAAATGGATGCTCTCTCTTTAAGACGGCAAGGCCTCCACGGTGTGGGGAGCAGGCAAAGTAGTTTCTGCTGTTGGGGCGGAGGCACGCATGAGTCATCACTTGTATCTAATCTTCTGCATCCTGGAGATTCAAAACCAGCGCTTCTATCTTCCCCAGTGAAAGTGTTTACATGGCATTATTACTATGATTATTTATGACTTGCTTTGCTGCCTCAAGGGTTAAGAGTATGAGCTGGGAACTTGTTTCAGTCTAAAGGAAGTGGAATTAAATGATGTTAGAACCGGTGCTTAGTGCCCACATGGAGCTATTCAGCTTAATCTGCCAGAATGCCATGGGAGGAGGAGGATGTCTTCCCTGGTCATTGCACTGTGGGAAGCCAGGAGGAAACGGATGGGAGCAGGGAACACAGGTTTGCAGTTTCCACGACTCCATTTGTGCTCTAAAGGAAGAGCTACTCATTAGAAAGAAGCAAGAACACAGCTACCCCTGAGGATGTCGAGCCCAGAACAATGCTTTTCTTTTTTTCCCAGGTCCTAAGTTTCCTTCCAAGCCTTTGCTTTCTCCCTCTCTGCTGTTCTCACAATAGAGCACCTGCTATTTTATGAATCGTGTTCTGTGCTGAAGATATACAGACAAAACCCACAAGCCCTGCCCCTGAAGGACAAATCACATGTAATGGGAGTGCCGTTGCCCATTTCACCAGTTCAGGTTACCCCTCCAACCACCATGACCCCAAGACCTTACCTTTTGATGGTAGGGCTTAGGGATGTTACAGAGCATTGCAGGGGGTTGCCTGCATGTGGTTCATCAGTAGGACCCAAGCAGTACGTCAAGGCATTAGCAAAAATCGATTCTGTTTGTTGGTAGGTGGAAAATTTGTTGGCTTCTGGTAGGTTAACCATCTCCTCCCTCCTTCCCAGAGAGAAGCACTACCCAGCATGGTGCCTGGGTGCTGGCAGTGTGAGATGCCCTCCTGGGGAAAGAGCTCAGCAGGAGGCCCAGGGGCGACCCACCTTTCACCTTGTGCCTCCCAGGGTGTTCAGTTGCATTGGTGCCAGGCTTGGGGCAAGAGAATCCTTGGGAGAAGTTTTCCATGATCTCATCACAGGAGCAGCCCAGAGGAGCAGCCAACAGCCTGGAGCACAGGCTGGGTGGACAAGGCCATGCAGCTGGTTGGGGGCTTGGCGCCCATTCAGAAAGGTGCCATCTTTTGACTATTTTCTCTCTTACTTCCATATGTCCGCCACTCAGATCTTACCACCATTGTCTTAATCTTCTATCAAACTAATTGCTTTTTAAAATCCACTTTTCTGAACATATTTTATTCTTTTTTTTCCCCCAAAACATTTTTTGTCTTATCCACATAAATCTTTTTTAACTTCCTTTTAACTCCAGCAAAGTCTCCCTTCTCCCCTCCTGTTCCTTCCCAAGAATAAGAAAACATCCAAGCTAAGAGATTAAAAGCTGGTTCTCCTTTCTCTGAAGACAGGAAGTATCCGTGTCAAACCTTTCTCAGGCAGAAGAGAGAAACAGAATGGCTGTAGGCAATGGAGCTCCACTTTGAACCCTGCAAAAGGTTCCCATCCTGGCACAGGCATTGTAAGTGTCAGGAACTCAGGAAGGCACTAGGTGCTGTGCGATCACAGATAGGACCTGACAGTATAGGGATGTCAAGTTGGAATCAAGAGGGGTGGCGTCCCAGCTGGGTCTTGGAGGATGAGTAGGATTTTAGCAGACATCTGTGCCCTTCCTGCCTCTCCTAGTACCAACACTTCCAATAGGCTAGAATAAACAGTAAGAGTAAATTTAAAGCAGAAAACAAGGGAGAGAGGAGGGACATGGGGCTTCAGGGGCGTCCACTCCCTGCTTTGGTGTGAGTGGAAGGATAACTGGGCCAGTCTTGGGCATGTGAACTTCTGGTCTCCTTAAGGTTTTTTTCATCAAGTGACTGCCTTCTTTTCTCTGGCCCATGTCTATGTTCTATTCACACCCCACAATACAGCCTACTATGAGAGGTCTCAATGTGGAGGAGGAGGACAAATTTTCCCAATTTTCTGTGTGCCAGGGGTTGCTCTAAGTGCGAATTAAAAAGCTTCAAGTAGGAGGCTGAGGCAGGAGAATCGCTTGAACCTGGGAGGCAGAGGTTGCAGTGAGCCGAGATCACGCCATTGCACTCCAGCCTGGGCAACGGAGCAATACTCCATCTCAAAGACAAACAAACAAGCAAAAAACCTCCAAGCCTGTGCAGTGGAAGGACTTTCAAAATCCTGTGGCACACGGTATAGCTGGAAAGCAGGGAGGGATGGTGGAAGGGAACAGGTGGGGAAAGCATATGAGGGCAGAGCCCGCTGGGGAGGCGTACGGGCTGTGCATTCAAGCCTCACTGGGAAGGCGCTCACACTCTGCATTAATGTTTGGTTTATGATGGAATTCCCCAAATGGACATGGTCCTGGGTGCAGGTTGCTGAATTAACTTCTTTTATTTTTTCTTCTCTCTCTCAGCTCCTCCAAAGCAGAATGAATTAACTTCTTGACATGCTTGATTGCAATGTGCATGAGTGTGTTTTCATTTCATAACAATTCACTGACAGTTTACTGCCTGAGTGCTGGCTCTCTGTGTGCTGGCTTTCAGACCAGAGAGTTCGTATCTGTGCAGATGCCACCGGCACCGGACTGGGGATCAACAGACGGGCCAGACTCCCACCTCAGGTTCCAGTGTTGCTCCTGTGCAGAGCCCTTCCCCTCCTTTCTCCCGAAGCCGTGACCACCACCTCTGCTGCTGCTGCCCTTGCTGCTACTGCCACCATTGCCATTGTCTGGACCAATTGCGCGGCCAGGTGTGTAGGTGCACTGCAGGGACCCAAGGTGGCCCGGCCCAAACCTAGGCCCAGACAATGACAATGGTGGCAGCCACAGGGGTCCAAGGTACTCGCAAGGCAGGCACCTACACACCTGGCTGGACCGATTGCTCCATGCCTGAGCTGCCTCCAGGACCGCAGGCCTGAGCTCACTGTGTGCATGCAGCAGCCCAGCGTACATGTTGTACTGCCCGTCAGACCTCCTTTATAAAACACAAGTTCAAAGATAAAATTGCGAAGAGTTTCAGGACAGCTCCAGCTAAGCATTAAACCAAGCGCCAGGCTCTTCTGAGAATAAAAACCTGTGCAACTGTACGGGCCACACACCTGTGACGCTGGCCTCAATTACAAGGCAACAGCCTACTGGAAGCTAGGGACAAAGCGGGACAGCTGAGAGAAACCCCCCCGAGACCCTGTAAGCTTCGCCCTGCAGCGAACTTTCAAAGACTCAGGGCAAGGCTGTGGAACGGAGACAGACTTACTAAGAATGGCAAGATGAGGGTGGAACTGGATGGAGCTCAAAGAGAAATGCCCAGTCATACGAAGAGCCGGCGTAGAGAAATCTCACACAGCTTGCACGGCTGATGGCTGCACAGCAAGGAATGCTAACATTCGTTCATTGGGCTCAGGGCAATGACGAGGTGGGAGCCCGGCTCTGCAGGGACAAATGGGCGCCTGAAAGGAGTGCTAGCTTGAATGGTAAGCGAGCCCAAAACAGTCACCGGCACCATCCCACCCTCGCCCGGCTTTTCCAGGACAAACCCAAGGTGAGGTGTCCACAGCGCCAGTCACTGGGGTAGAAAAGCCTTAGGGGCAGAGCCCTGCTGGCCACAAAAGACCGAGGGAATCTGCACAGCCTCTCCCGGAACCAAAGCCGAGTGCTGAGATTGTCATTTCTGGTGACAAAGCAGAGTATCTCTGCCATTTCTAGTCACAGCACACATAGAAACTGGTGGCACATGCCATGCCCGCTGGGGAAGTGGGTGAGACGGACAGTGAGATGGCTCACCTCGCCGCCTCAGGGGCTCTTAGAATCAATCTGTGCCTCGTACCACCTGGTGCCTCTTTAGGGCTCGCTGGCCCTAGAGCATTCTGAACTGCAGGACCCACATGAGGTCATTCATGGCCCAGACTTCTCTGAATTAAACTTTCTGTTCAGTAACTCTTTGGGCTTAGCCTTGCCCTGCAAAGATCACAGGAATCCCCTGCCCTCAGCACCCCCACCTAGTTTGGGGCAGGCTGTGTGGGGTGTGTGTGTGATGGTGGTGGTGATAGTGGTGGTGGGGTGTGTGTGGCGGGAGAGAGTTTGTGTGTATTTGGGGCATGTGTGTTGGAGGAGAAGGAAGGGCCTTAAAAGGATTTCTACTTACTAAATTTTTATTTAAGAAAGATCAGGTAGAAACTGCAATTTCTACACTTTTCAAGGACTTATAATCCAAACAAAACACTTGGCCAGAGAAGCAAAATTTTAAAATATGTATTTTTGAGGCAGCAGTTTATCCAGGATCTATTAAAATAGTTGAATTCCTTGCAAAGTTCTGTTTCTAAAAAAGTAATGTGTGCTCATTAAACATTTTGAAATTTCAGAAAAGTAGAGAAAAGGAAAAAATAGTTCTTAAGATGATCACTAGTAACATCATTTTAATCTCTTTCCTTCCAATCTTTTCTCTATAAATGGTTATATGGGCGTTTTGTCTATCTGTTTTGCATGAAGGTATTTTTATTTTACTTAAAAAAAAAGTTTTTACACTGTGTATACCACTTTGAATTTCATTCCTTTCTCAAAATTTATACTATAAGGCTTTTTCATGTGTAACATAATACTTAAAAACATAAGTGTTTAAAAGATTAATTATATCATAAAATAATATGTATTTTAGGAAAATAGTTAAAATTTTAAATATAGACAAATCAAAAGAAAATTACGTTAAAAGCAACCCAGCCACACTTCCATAAACTTGTTTCTCTGTTCCCTGTCTTTCTTGCCAGTATAGTGGGTAAAAACCTCAGTCTCTGTCAGTAATATGATCTGTTATATATATGTATGCCTGTATGCACATATAATGTCATATGTGTGTATAAATGTGTGTGGGTATCTATATATATCTATATATAGGCTCTTTAAGTTGACTCCAATCCCACTGTAATTCTGAACCCAACCCCATCATCTGCTTGGACATTCGTGCTCATCATTCTTAGGCTTATGAGAAGCCTTGGGGGCTTCTGCAGTAACAAGAATCAGCAGGCTCTTGCCTTCCATCTCATCCTCTCTGGTGACCTCCAACAGGCCTGCAGTCTCTCTGCCTTGTTCCCACTCGCTCTAGCGCCTCAGTTTTCCCAGGCCTATGTGGTCTGAACTCCTTGCTCAGGTGCAGACTCTTGATGCCAGAGTCCAGCCTCTGGCCAGAAATAGTGAAGGAGAGGCAGAAGGCAGATGCCAGCCCCCTGTTTGCAGGACCAGCACACCTGTGTCCCTTTGCACTAGTTGGCAGGGAGACTCTCCTGTCCCCTGTACACCCAAAGACACCTTGTCCCCAGGCTCACCTTTCAGGAACTAAAAGCTATTATAAACACTCAGATGACCAAAAGGTTTCTGCTTTCAGGCAGGGGACCACGAAAAACCTGTCTTCCAGCTTGGAAGAGGAGGAGAGGGGAGCGTATGGTGAACAGCACACGTGTTGATATTCATGAAGTATTCTGCCTCACAGGGAACACCTGCAGCTGGGAGATGTGGTTTCTGGGAGGTGGAGTGTGTCTTTTAAGCACATTGGGACAGAGCAATGATGAGAATGGTCAGAGGGAGCTGTGACTGTACATGAGATTTTGCACACTGATGCCAACAGCAAATGATTAAATATATCCAACTCTTCCCCTATGTGCTATTCCTTGTTGTTAATGAAAGATATTTTGCAGAGAGTCTCCTTGTGTCTTCTTTGCTACTGTATTAGTCAAGGCTCTCCAGAGAAACAGAAGCAATAGGAGAGATATGTGTGAGCACAGAGAGATTTACTTTCAGATGTTGACTCACACACTTGTAGGGGCTGGTAAGTCCAGTAGCCACAGGGCAAGCCAACAGGCTGGAAATGAAAGTAAGAATTAATGCTGCAGTCTTAAGTCTAAATTCTAAGGGGCAGGCCAGGCAGACTGGAAACCCAGGAAGAATATCTACACTGCAGTCTTTAGGTCAAATATCTACTTTGTGAAATCTCAGTCTTTGCTTTAATAGGAACTCCAACTGATTGGATGAGGCCCACCCACATAATGTAGGCTAATCTGCTTTCCTCAAAATCTACTGATCCAAATGTTTATCTCATCTTAAAAATACCTTCACAGCAACATCTAGACTGCCATTTGTCTAAACACCTGGACACCATAACCAAGTTGACACATAAAATTAACTATTGTTAACTTCTTCGCAAACTTCAAAAGAAACAGAGAAGAGTGAAAGCAGAGCTGCATACCTGGCATAAAGTGCCAAAGCTCAGTCTGTGAAGCAGCATGTTTCTCACGGGGCCCAGAGGGCATCCATACTTATAGAGATTATTTTCAATTGAAAGGATTTCACTTGACTTCAAAAATGCTTGAGTCAAATGCTTCAAGATGGTTGACTAGAGGCATCTGGTACTCACCTCCTCCACCAAGACAAACCAAAATAGTAAGTTGATAATCACACTTTGGATAGATCATCTGAGAGAGGATGCTGGAATTCAATAGAGAAGTGACAGGAAACACCTAAGGCAAGGAAGGAGAGGGAGGCTAGGCAGCCTGATTGGTTGGGATTGGCTGGGAGCCCAGAGAGGCCTCCTAGTGCAGAGAAAGGGTAAGTGGGTGACCCTCAGCGGTCCACATTCCCACTGCGGACAACTGCAATCCCAGCCCTGGGAGAGCTTGACTCTCATGAGGTCTGTGACTAAAATAGGAAGCTGTCTGGAGACCGCATGACAGCATTGCTCCAGAGAGGGAGCTCACATCCCCCCAGACCTAAGCAGCTACAGCACAGTGCCATTTTGACAGCCCAGCCCCCACCAGACCACATCCTGACCTGGGGCCCAACTGCCCCTGCATCTCCACATCCCTCGAATCCCATTGACATCCCCAGTCCACAGCCACTGCTGCTGCTGGTTGCTGCCACCAGAACTAAAGCATGAGCCACAGGAGTGACTCTACCACCCCCAGCAAAGGGGCCACTGTGCTCTTACAAGCATCCTAAGGTCAGGCTCCACCACCCACGGCCGCCACCTGGAACTGAAGTGCACACTTCCCAGCCATCTGCGTATGGCAGCTACCACTGACAGCAACCCCACTCTCCCCAGTAGCAGAGCTGCAGTGTGGCTGCTGCTGCCCCTGTACCTGGGCATGTTGCCAGGGCCTCAGGATCACCCCACTGCTGCTCCCACAGCCAGCATATCCATGCAGCACCAGGGATCCTGAGGATGGGTCCACCCAGTCCAACTCCACCTCCCAGAACCCAAGCACACTGTGTAGGGGCATGGAAATTACCCTGCCCCATCCACCGTCATTGGCACCTGAGCACTCCTCCTAAGAGCCTGGGGATGGGCTCACCCAACCCGCCACTACCACCACAGTTGTCACACCCACACACATGTCACTTGGGGATTAGCTCACCCAGGCCAGTGCAGCCACCACCAATACCAGCATGGATAGGGCAGAAGCTAGAGAATGATCTGGCCACTGCTGCTGTCATTGCCCTTGCCATGCCTGCTGCTGCCTAGGAACCTAAGCCCCTCCCCAACTGGCCTACAACTGCCACTGCCAGCATCTGAGCAAGCCTCCTGGAAGCCCAAGAATCAGCCTGCCTGGAACCACTAACCCCAGGACCAGCAGAAACTGCCCTGAGGCCCAAGAACAGGCATGCTGTTGGCCCACTGCTGCCACCACTAGAGCCTGAGGACTGGCCCACCTGGTGCCCCATCCCCAGCAAAACTTCCCCACAGCCCCCATTGACAACCATACTGTAAGCCACTAAGGAAATCACAGGCACCACTGACACTGTTTACAACTGAAGAACTCATACAGAGATGACACTACTGCATGCACCCAGAATCAAGGCCAAAGTGCCCTACCCAATCAATACCATAGCTACATCTTCAGAAAAATGTCCTTCTCTGTGAAAGCAAATCCAAAAAATCAGAACAAGCAACTGCTACACCAGATGCATCAGATATCAACATAAGGAGGCAGGAAACATTAAAAGCAAGGAAATATGACACCTCCAAAGGAACACAATAATTCTCCAACAACGGATGCCAATGAAAGTAAATGAAATGCCAGAAAAATTCAAAATAGTGATATTAAAGAAACTCAGTGAGATACAAGAGAATACAGATTAAACAATACAAAGAAATCAGAGAAACAATTCAGGATATGAATAAGAATTTCACCAAAGAAATAGATATCATTAACAGAAATCCTGGAACCTAATAATTCACTGAATGAAATAAAAAATACATTTAAGAGCTTGAGCAATAACTAGATCAAGCAGAAGAAAGAATCTCAGAACTTAAAGACAGGTTTTTGAAATAACCTAGTCAGACAAAAATAAAGAAAAAATAAAAGAATGAACAAAGCCTCAAAGATCATGGGACACCATAAAGCAACCAAATATTTTAAGTTTTAGTGTCCAATAAGGCAAAGGGAAAGCTGAAGGGATAGAAAACCTATTTAATGAAACAATAGGTAAAAACTTCTCAAGTCTAGCAAAAGATCTAGACACACAGAGGCAGGAAGCTCAGAGATTTCTAAACAGATTTAATTCAAAAAGGTCTTCTTCATCATAGTCAAACTGTTAAAAGTCAAAGACAGAATTCTAAAACCTGCATGAGAAAAATGTCACTTACAAGAAAACTTCATGAGACTAACAGCAGATTTCTCAGCAGAAACTTTACAGACCAGGAGAGAATGGGCTGATAATACATTTAAAGTGCTGAAAGAAAAAAAAAAAAAAACTGTAAGCCAAGGATACTACACCCAGTAAAGTTATCCTTCATAAATGAAGAAGAAATAAAGTCCTCCCCAGATGAGCAAAAGTTGAGAAAATTCATCGCCACTAGATGGGGTCTATAAGAAATGTTTAAGGTAGTCCTATACCTGGAAATGAAAAGATAATTATCTACCATCATAAAAATACATAAAAGCATAAAACCCATTGGGTAGAAGGAACACAGAACTAAGGAAAAGAAGGATCCTAATGTTACCACTAGAGGAAACCACCAAATCACAATGATAAATAATAAGACAGAAATAAAGGAATAAAGGACATATAAACAACCAGAAAATGATCAATTAATTAACAGATATAAGTCCTCACATATCAACAGTAACCTTCAATGTAAACAGCCTAAAGTTTCTGCTTAAAAGATATAGATTGGCTGAATGGATTTTTTTAAATGACCCAACTATGTGCTTTCTAAAAGAAACTGACTTCACCTGTAAAGACACATATAGACTGAAAATAAAAAGATGGAAAAAGATACTCTATGCAAATGAAAACCAAAAGCAAGCAGGAGTAGCTACACTTATCTCAGATAAAACAAACTTTAAGTAAAAAACCATAAAAAGTGACCCAAAAAGTTTATTATATAATGATAAATAGATCAATTCAGCAAAAGGTTATAACATATCTAAATATATAAATGCATCCATAATTGGAGCACCCAGATATATAAAGGAACAAAAAGTTTCTAAATTAGTCAGGTGTGGTGGGTGTCTGTAGTCCCATGTAGTCCCAGCTACTTGAGAGGTTGAGGTTGCAGGATCACTTGAGCCCAGGAGTTGAGCTATGATCACAGCACTGCATCCTAGCCTGGATGACAAAGTGAGATTCTCTCTCCAAAAACAAAATTAAAAAACAAACAAATCTCTCCCTTTAGATCTAATAATATTTGCTTTATTGGATCTAAAGGGAGAGATAGACTCTAATATAATAATAGTTGGGGACTTCAATACCCCATTCTCAGCATTAGACAGATCATTTAGAAAGAAAAGTAACAAAGAAACATTGAATTTAGAATACCTTAGACAAAATGGACCTAACAGACATTTACAGAACATTTCCTTTGACAGTTGCAGAATATATATTCCTCTCATCAGCTCATGGAATCAAAATTATATCAAATATCTTCTCCGATCACAATGGAATAAAACTAGAAATCAATAAAAAGAGAAGTGCTGGAAACTACAAATACAGGAAATTAAACAGCATTCTTCTGAATGACCATTGAGTCAAAGAAGAAATTAAGGAGAAAGTTGAAAAATTTTTTGAAACAAATGAGACTCAAACTACAACATACTAAGACAGGCATGGTAGCTGGGCTCATTTACCCATGATCCCAGCTACTCAAGAGGCTGAGGTGGGAGGATTGCATGAGGCCAGGAGTTTGAGACCAGTCTGAGAAACATAACAAGGCCCTGTCTCTTAAAAAAAAAAAGTTTCTAAATTAGCTAGGTATGGTGGGTGCCTATAGTCCCATGTAGTCCCAGCTACTTGAGAGGTTGAGGTTGGAGGATCATTTGAGCCCAGGAGTTGAAGGATACAGTGAACTATGATCACAACACTGCACACTAGTCTGGATGACAAAATGAGATCCTCTCTCCAAAAACAAAATTAAAAAACAAAACGAAACAAAATTTAAAACCACACAACATACCAAAATCTATGGATTACAGAAAAAAGCAGTGGTATGAGGGAATTTTATAGCAATAAACATCTACATCAAAAAAGTAAAAAGATTTCAAATTAATAATCTAATGATGCACCTCAATGAATTAGAAAAGCAAAAACAAATCAAACTCAAAATTAGTAGAAGGAAAGAAATAATAAAGATCAGAATAGAACTAAGCAAAATAGATTTTAAAAATGTAAAGGATCAATGAAACAAAAAGTTGCACTAGCTAGATTAACAAAGAAAAAAAAAGAACCAAATAAACAAAATCAGAAACTAAAGAAGAAAAAAAATACAACTGATAACACAGAAATACAAAAGATCATCAGAGACTATTATTATTACATGCTGATAAACTGGAAAACCTAGTAAATATGTATAAATTCCTAGACACATACAACCTACGAAGACTGAATCAGGAATAAATAGAGAACTTGAATAGATCAATAATGAGTAATGAGATTGAATCGGTAATAAAAGGTCTTCTAACAAAGCAAAGTCCAGGACCAGATGGTTCACTGCCAAATTCTAGCAGATTTACAAAGAACAAATAACACTAATTCTCCTCAAAGTACCTCAAGAAGTTAAAGACGAGGGAATTCTCCTTAACTTATTCTAAAAGGCCAGCATTACCCTGATACCAAAACCAGACAAGAATGCAACCAAAACCAAAAACTACAGGCCAATATCCTTAATGAACATAGATACAAAAAATCTTCCAAAAAATACTAGCAATCCAAATCCAATAGCACATCAAAAAGATAATACACCATGATCAAGTGATCATACTACCCAAAGCAATCTAAGATTTAATGCAATCCCTCTCAAAATACCAAAGGATGCAAAGATGGTTTATCTCAGGGATGCAAAGATGGTTTAACATATGCAAATCAATAAGTATAATACATCACATCAACAGAATAAAGGACAAAAACCGTATGATCATTTCAATAGATGCAGAAAAAGCATTTGATAAAGTTCAACATCCCTTCATGATCAAAACTCTCAACACACTAGGCATCAAAGAAACAAACATACTCAAAATGATAAAGGCTATATACACAAACTCATAACTAACATCATACTGAGTAGGGAAAATCTAAAAGCCTTTCCTCTTAGAAGTGGAACAAGACAAGAATGCCCACTTTCACCACTCTTCTTCAGCATAGTACTGGAGGTTCTAGGCAAAGCAACCAGGCAAGAGAAAGAAATTAAAAGTATCCAGATTGGAAAAGAGGAAGTCAAATTGTTCTTCTTTGCAAATGACATAATTTTATATCTAGAAAAACCTAAAGGCTCTGCCCAAAAAAGGAAAAACAAAACAAAACAAAACAAAAACCCCTTACATCTGATAAATAAATTCAGGAAAGTTGCAGTATACAAAATCAACATACAAAAATCAGTAGCATTTTTATGTACCAATAATGAACTATCTGAGAGAGAAATCAAGAAAGCAATCCATTTGCAATCAACACACAAAAAATACCTAAGAATAAATTCAACTAAGGAGGTGAAAGATCTCTATAAGGAAAACTACAAAACACTGAAGAAAAAAACTACAGAAACTAACAAATGGAAAAACATTCCATGTTCATGGATTGAAAGAAATAATATTTGCTAAAATTACCATACTACCCAAAGCAATCCACATATTTAATTCAACCCCTATCAAAATACCAATGTCATTTTTTATAGAAATAAAAAAAAATCCTAAAATTTGTATGGAACCAAAAAGAGTCTAAATAGCTAAAGCAAAATCCTGAGCAAACAGAACATAGCTGGAAACATCACACTCTCAACTTTAAAATAGATTGCAAGGCTGTAATAACCAAAAAAGCATCGTATTGGTAGGATGAAGGGGGAATGAAGAAATGTTGGTTAATGGGTACAAACATATTACCCATTATATTTGTAATAATGTTACATTATTATAACGAATAATGTTACATTATATATCGAATTAGATATATAATGTCTAATTATATTAGACATTATATATTGATAGTAGAGTAGGGTGACTATAGTCAATAACAATGTATTGTATATTCCCAAATAGCTAGAAGAGAGGAATGGAAATATTCCCAATATGTAGAAATTATAAATACTTGAGGTGATGGATACCCTAAATACTCCAACTTGATCCTTACACATTCTATGTATCAAAATATCATGTGCCTATAAAATATGAACAAATATTATGTATCAATACAATGTTGAAGTCTTCTTACAACACCATGTTTATAAACATGAACTTTTAAGTTGGACAGACACAGGTGAATTATGGCTTTACCATTTGCCAGTTGGGTGACCCAGGGCAACTTAGGTGGCTTCTCTGAGCCCAGTTTACTCATCTGCAAAATGAAGATGAAAACAACTTTCCCATAGAGGGTTATGTTTAATGTGTTTAGCACAGTGCCTCACACAGGGTTAAATACTCAAGAAATTGTATTTTTTTGTAGAATTACCAAGAACTGTACAATGGAGCCCCTTTATTTGATCTTCATAGAAACCATTCATATCCTATCCCACTAGCCGTTGGGTACTAAGTTCATGGTTCATGTTGACTTGGCTTGACTTCTGTATTTTCTCTCTCAAGTCTCTGTGTGGAATGAAAGCTCTCCCTAGTTGGGCCCTGGAAGCTGTAGGTGGCTCCATCCCATGCTCTTTACTTTACCTTCCTGCCTGGGAAATGTTCAGCTCCATGGAAAGCTCAAGCCCTACAGCTGTCAGTTCAGTTGAACCAGAGGTTCAGTTATGCTGTGTAGCTGCTCCAGGATAGCCTCTGCCTCCAAAGAAGACAAGATACGCGGTTGACTGCCACTGACGCTCTGGCCCCAGGAGCTTTTCTGTCTTCATTCCTGGCTCCTGAAGGTAAGGAAAATTTCTGGAAAAGTGGTTGCTATAAGAGGTCATTGTTACATTCAGGGTTATGTTCCTTTTATCAAGAAAGCAAATCTCTCTAATGCTCAGCTTCAAGGTGTAGGTGATGTTAGGGTGCCCTATCCTTGGAATTATCCCATTTTGTCTGGCAACCAGAAAATATAAGAAAATACGGTTCAGTCTTGCTCTTAAACACCTTGCTATTCCAGAGGCTCCATTTTACTGTGTAGCTATTTCTCTCTCTAAGACCCGTAAATTCTACATCACAGATGCTGTTTGTGGCCTTTGTATATTCAGGAAGCTCCTGAGCCCCAGAGCCATTATAGCATCATCTATCCTCAGCAAATACAGTCCATGGGACACTGGCGTGTAGCCACTATAGGAGAAATGTGTCCACCAGAACACCCCATCAAAGAGCACAAGGAAATGAAAAGGGACCGGGCAGTCTTACCACAGCTCTCCATCAGGTGTTTTTCTTTCTTTCTTTCTTTCTTTCTTTCTTTCTTTCTTTCTTTCTTTCTTTCTTTCTTTCTTTCTTTCTTTCCTTTCTTTCTTTTTCTTCTTTCTCTTTCTTTCTTTCTTTCTCTTTTTCTTTCTTTCTTTCCTTCCTTTCTTTCTTTCCTTTTCTTCCTTTCTTCTTTCTCTCTCTCTTTCTTTCTTCTTTCTTTCTTTCTTTCTTCCTTTTTCTTTCTTCTTTTTTTCTAATTATGTGTAGTCATCTTCCCTGGAAACTGTAAATCTCACTCAGTGAAGCTACTCATATTTATAGCCCCTGCATGTACCAAGCAGCACTGAACTCTGTTAAAAATGATGGAAGGTAGATGCTTTGAACGTTGGTGTCAGCCAGCCTATTGTTTCAAGATTCACCTCAACTGACTTTAAGATGCACATGGGTGTCATCTGGCAATAAAGCAAGTTTTATTAAAGTTAGGCAACTTTCTTAGAGAGACAGACATGAAATCCTGACAAAGATAAGAGCTAAAATTAAACAGACATGTGGAAGGCTGAACCGTTGAGTTAAAATAAAAACTCGATATCATCCAGACAGTAACATTCCATCTACAAGTGCCCTTGCCCACCTTGAGGATGGAAACTTCCATATCATATCAGACCCTTATAAAAGGCCTCTGTGAAAACTGATGAAGCATTTGGGTAGCCAAAAACTCTCTTTCTAATGCCATACTTAAAATTATCCTAAACTTTCCAATCCAACATCCTCTAAACAAATACTTTCATTTATTCACAATGGAATGGAACAAATTATTTTTCAGAACAGGATTCAATTAAAAAAAAACCCCTGTGTCCTCCCTCTTCAGTGTTTTGGCCATTGCATAATAGCTGTGTGCTTAATTCTCTCTCTCTCTTTTTTGTTGAGACAGAGTCTTGCTTTGTTTCCAGGCTGCAGTGCAGTGGTGCCATCTGGGTTCACTGCAACCTCCGCCTTCCAGGTTCAGGTGATTCTCCTGTCTCTGCCTCCCGAGTAGCTGGGACTACAGGAGCACATCACCATGCCCAGCTAATTTTTGTATTTTCAGTATAGATGGGGTTTCACCATGTTGGCCAGGATGGTCTCAATCTCCTGACCTTGTGATCTACCCACCTCAGCCTCCCAAAGTGCTGGGGTTACAGGCGTGAGCGACTGCGCCCAGTCATGGAACCATGCCCAACCATGGAAGATGTTGAGCCCATTAGATTTTGAGTGCTTCTGAAAATGAAGTTTTGTACGTGTTTACTTCCTGGTACAAAAGAAATTATATGCATAGTACAGTAACATCAGAAAATATAGACAAGCAAATGAATCATATCAAACAGTTAAAATTCCAATCATCCAGAAATGACTTATACATATAAACATATCTGCATATGTTTTCTATAGGCACACAAATGTGTGAGTAAATCATTTGTCTTCATGAACATGCAAATATGTATGCACATCATGTGTCCTATATAACAATATATACACATCGTCTTCTGTATGCATACAAACATAGATGTATGCAGATATACCTCCTATGATACAAACATATTCATACATTACTTGTGTTTTTATATATACACAAACACATATGCATACCATATGTGCCTTTCATAGTCACACAAACATGTAAGCACATGTATCTTCCATATGCCTGCAAACACATATGAAACTCATTGTCTTTTATGCACATATATGCATATCATATGCACCTCTACCTGTGTCTGTAGCTTTTCAAAAATAAGATGATGTATACATTGTGTGCATCCTCTATTGTAACCTGATTTTTCACTTTGTCTTTTTTTTTATTTCTCACTTTTACAGGATAAACATCTTTTTATACCAATAGGCTATTTTTTAATAGTTGACGAATATATAGTTGTGGATTCATAACAGCAAGGTATCTAATTATCCTCTGTGGTTAGATATTTAAGTAGTTTATACCAATGTTTCCAACAGAACATCTTGGATTTGTCATAGTGCCGAGTACAATCCGAGGGTCAGACTTATCTTCTCACTTTAACAGACCCTCCTAGCTTATTGATCTGCCATTTCTGTGGCATGTTTTAGCCTTGGAGGAGAGTCACTTAAGTACAGTCATATTTCCTCTTTCTGTCCTTGCTTTTGGCCAGGGCTGTGCCTGAAGGACAGGGCTTCATGCTTGACAGATTTCTGGATTTTTGAATTTTTGAATTCAGTCCCACTTGGTTCAATAACTATTTGTTGGACTTTGCCCCACATGCACACAGTAGATTCTCTGTAAACATGTGTTGAGTGAAAATATAATTTTACAAATGGACTCTCACAGCACCTGCAAGCCACTTTATTCTTAGATGTGTCAAAGGCAGTACAATGAGGGTAAGCTGTGATGTCAGACAGGCGTGGGGTCCAGACATGGTTCTGTGTCTCACAAAATCTGTGACCATGATATGTAACTTCTCAAGCCTCTGTTTCCTTATCTGTAAAATAAGGTTAATTACGACACCTTCCTCATGAGGTTGTGAAGATGATACAGACAATGTAAGTAAAGTACTTAACACAGGCCTGGTGTGGTGGCTCACTCCTGTAATCCCAGCACTTTGGGAGGCCAAGGAGGGTGGATCATGAGGTCAAGAGATCGTGATCAGCCTGGCTAATGTGGTGAAACCCTGTCTCTACTAAAAATACGAAAATTAGCTGGACGTGGTGGCGTGCACCTGTAATCCAGCTACTTAGGAGGCTGAGGCAGGAGAATCACTTAAACCTGGGAGGCGGAGGTTGCAGTGAGACCAGATGGCGCCACTGCACTCCAGCCTGGTGACAGAGTGAGACGTTGTCTCAAAACAAACAAACAAGCAAACAAACTTAGCACAGTGTCCAGTATGCAAACAATGTGAGCTGTCATTTTTACTGGCTACTGCTTCCTGAGTAAGAGAAATGAAACATTTGAATTAAGTGCTAAGCTCATAGTGAAGACTTAGTTGGATTTAAGTAGTTTTTCAGTTAGTATAAGGGGAAAAAAAGAGGAGAGGAAAAATTTCTTGCGGCTAAATCTTCCTGAACCTGCGCAGGGCCTATCCACCTAAGTTGTTGACCGGTCCATCTGGCGAGTGAGCGAGTCTATTGGAGGTTTTGTCTAGGTTTGGTGGGTGTGATGATAGCACAGTCCTCAGTGACTGCTTGGTGTGTTTTATCTGTAGCCTGAATTGTGTTATTTGTGTGTATGGCTTTTGTTTCCAGAAGGAGAAATTGGACTGTAGAGAATTCTTTAGGAGGGATGACCTGATGTTGCAGATTGCTGAACTGTATCCACACCCAAGCCTGAGCATTGGATCAATCCAGAATGTGTATCGGGTGTTCAGGAACATACCATGCAGTCACTGAGGATGGTGCTATCATAACATGACTCCGCCTCCTCCAGCTGTTGCTACGTCTCACTGTGGGTTTCCTGTGACATTCTGAGCAAGTATGCCTCTGTGACCGGGGTTCTTACACTCCAGAATGGGTGAGAAGCACTGTAAGTGGCTTTTCCAGTGCATACTCCCTGGCCCTTCCGTGGCTCTGCGGGTCAACAATCTGAATCTTCAAGCTGTCTGGGAGGTTCTGCTTTCAATGGTCTATCACCCACACATTCAGAAACCTGTTTAGTGAGTGTGACAAAGATTTCACATGTGAGAAAGGAAGCATCAGGTCTCTTGAGTCCGTTCTTTAATCTCTAGGCTACACCCTCTCTTTAAATTCTGCTAATAACATCATGTGAGAAAACACCTGAGCTTGAAGAGCCCATGCTCCATTACAACTGTCCTTCACTGCCCTGGAAAATGAACTGTTTGTTTCGATTATCCCTTTGTTAAACTCCAAAGTCAAAGAGCTCTGAAAGGCACATGGTTATTTTATTAAGGTTTCAGGTGATTTCTGTTGCCAGAAATTTTAAAAATTAAAAATTGCTACATGACCTCTTAGTATATTAGATTTTCAGACAATAAAAATAAGGCTTTTTGTTTTCATCATTTATAGTAAGTACAGCTAATATAAAGTATAATTTAAAATGCCCCTTATTTTCTCAGAAAGAAAAAAATAATCAAAACCTACTCAGTGTGGTATTGAATAATTAAAAACAAAAGAACAGTATTCTTCACATTAGTGTTTAATATTAATTGCTTTTTACCCTGGACACCGTTGCTAATTAAATTTTCATTTTATTTTCCATGACTTGTTTCAATAGTTTCTGCAAATTATTGCTAATCAGCATGATAAAACTGAATCACCTATTAGACAATTTTGTTTTTAATCAAATGGCATTAAAGTAATTCTGGCTGCCTTGTGTTATAATGTGTTACAAGAATACCAACTACAGCTAACATACTTTAACTTTTACACACCTTTTAAATACGTCTAATGATGTATTTACATACATGCACAAATGCAAAGAGACAGTGCTGGTTAGTGGAATGGGTTTCCAGCTGGATTTATTTCCTGTCTCTTGTCTTCTCAAGAGGAAATCTAAGGCAAATCTCTTCAACAACCTGAAACTTGGTTTTCATCATCAGCAAAATAAAGAGTATGTCTTTCTGAGGGGAAAGGGTGATCGGTGGAAATAGAGGCTTCCCTAAGCTCTGCTTTGCAGCCCCTTTCAGCAAGATATGATTAATAGCAGGGGGAGTCAGTTGCCCCCACTCCCCTGGAGGCTTCCCTGCAGTTTTGAAGGTGTAGGACACAAATGCTGGGCCTGAAATAGCAGCAGCAGCCACCAGTGAGGAACCACGTGACTTACAAAGAATGAAGAGAAATCAAAGGGCCACGTGGACCCGTTGGTAAAAGCCCAGGGCCCCCAGCGCATCAACGGCCCTGGAAGACGTGCCTTACTGTTGCCTAACGGAGCACTGGGAGGGTCTGCTGCACACGGCAGGGCAGCTCTGTGGGCAGTGGCACACAGCAAAAGTTGCAGGAACAAGTGTGAGATTTACTTTCAGAAACCACGATGACCTGTGGGTGGGGGTGAGGGCACATGAAGCAATAGTCTACACATGCTGATCAGATGTCTACCAACTCCTCTGCACTTGCAACAACGCTGTAGTTCATAGAACAGGTAGGTTACTCATACTGTTATGTCTTAGATGACAAAAGAGAATTACAAAACATTAGGTGACTTAATCCAAGATGATGAATTGGGAGGTCAAATATTTTGTGATGAAATCATAATCACCACTCATGGCATGAAGGAGAGTGCTCATGGTCTTACACAACACTTTTTATTGGTGTCAGCATCAGAGGTAGAACACTGAAACACGTAGGACAAGGCCTGATCTTGTGTAACCCCAGTCTTCGGGAAAGATGGTACAGATGGGAGCTATAAGACCTCATCATTTGCGTTGGCTCTACCACTGACTGGATAAACAACCTCAGATGAGTCAGTTAATTTCCTCATGGTTTAAAAGAGAATGATGAAACAAATGCTATCTATCCCAAAGGATTTAAGATGAAAGAAGAAGAAAAAATATATAATTAAAAATGGTCTGAAAAGTTTAAGGTTTCATACAAAATGCTAAAATATATACATTAATGATATTTATGTATCTCCTGACATACAGCAATTTGCTGAGTAGCTTTAATATCCACTTGTTAACTGGAAACACCAAGCCAGTAGATACAATTCTCTATCTACATAAATTATTATGCAAAAATAATGGCAAAAGAAAGATAATCCCTGCCATGCACAAGTTCCCCTTCTAACTGGTCTTTCTTCCACCCTTGCCCAAAGGAGTCTATTTTTAGGAACCTGTCAAAGAGGTATTGGTACGGTGGAAGCTGGGCATGTCATTAATCAGCTCACATTATTTTAAAAACTTTTTTAAAAAACAGCTTTATTGAGATACAATTTATGTCATAAAATTCACTCCTGGTAAGTGTATAATTTTGTAATTTTTAGTAAATTTATAGAGCTATGCAGCCATCACCACAATGCAGTTTTAAAACATGCCCACCACCCCAAAATGTTCCCTTGTGCCACTCTGCAATTAATCCCTGCTGCTACTAATACCTCTAAGCTCTAGGCAACCGCCAGTCTACTTTCTGTCTCTCTAAATTTGCCTTTTCTGGACATTTCAGAGAGACGGACCCATGCAACCTGTAGTTTTGTTGCATCTGGCTACTTCCACATGGCATAACATTTTTGAGAACCATCCATGTGGTAGTATGGATTAGCAGTCTGTTCCTTTATGCTTTTTAAATGGTTTTAAAATAATTTTTTTAAGATGGAGTTTCACTCTTGTTGCCTAGGCTGGAGTGCAATGGTGTGATCTTGGCTCGCTGCAACCTCCGCCTTCCAGGTCAAGAGATTCTCTTGTAGTAGCTGGGATTACAAGCATGTGCCACCATGCCTGGCTAATTTTTTTGTATTTTTAGTAGAGGCAGGATTTCACCATGTTGGCCAGGCTGGTCTCAAACTCCTGACCTCAGGTAATCCACCCCACCTTGGCCTCCCAAAATACTGGGATTACAGGTGTGAGCCACTGTGTCCAGCCTAGTTTGTTCCTTGTTTATTGCTGAATAGTATTCCAGCGCGTGGACGGATCACATTTTGTTATCTGTGCACCAGCTGATAATCAAATCGTTTCCAGATCTTGACTCTCATGAATGCTGCTGCTAAGAACAACCATGAACACATCTTTGTGTTGATTGCCCACATTGTTCATGCCTTCCCACTTCCTTCAGAGTAAAATTAAAGCTTTGTCTGTGGGCTGCAAATCCTAGTACCGCCCCTTACTGCTCTCCTCTCACCCCCGGCTTCCCTGTCGCTCACGCCACTGCCACCACACTGGCCTCCTGGCCATTTCTCCAGTACATCAGGCATGCCCTCCCCTCAGATCTTTGCCCCAGCGGTGCCTTCAGCCTGGCGGCCCTGGGCCCCATTCCAGGACACCTTGTAGCTCATCTCCCCCAATCTTTGCACAAACGTCCCTTCTCAACCAGGCCTCCACGGAATAACTCCGTTCAGAAGGAGACTACTCTTCTCCTCCCTTACAATCTCCCTTACCTATTACAAACACCTTCCAACTTTTTGTTATTGAAAGTGTGGGGTGAGAAGCGCAGACAGGCAGAGTAGCATCACCAGGAGCTGGTGAGAGCTGCATGGCCTCGGTCACCGCAGACTTGCTGAACCGGAATCTGCATTTTAACAAGGTTTCCAGCTGGTCTTCAGGTACACTGAGGTCTGGAAAGCCCAGCTCTAACATACAATATGATTTACTTCTTTATGTTATGTATTGTTTACAGCCGTAGTTTTGTACTAGGACGTTCGTTTCACAAAGGTTAGAGATTTTATTGTTTTATTCATAATGAACCCCAGAGGCTAGAAGAGTGACAGGCACGTATTCATTGAGTGCGTGATTCCTTGTTGTCCTGTAAATATCTGTAAAGAATTATCCTTCTACATTACCTGTAGAAGCCAGTGATTTAAATTAATAATTTAAGCATGGGTGGGTAACAATAGAAAAGTTAATTTTTTCCACTTCTTCTGGGCATTAAAAAATATCAGTTCACTAAAGAATGCCTTCAAAGAATAAAGTATCAGTAGATTAAAAATAAAATGAGCAGCCATCTAAGACTATGCAAATACGAAGAAGAAAAAGAAGCAAAACCGGGCCGCCTGTGGATCTGCGCCCGTCTCTCTTTCCCCTGACTTGCAGCCTCCTGCGCGCAGCTGCCATCAGCCCTGCATGGCGCTGGCCCCGTGGAAACGCCCTGGGTGGCGTCAGAGGCTGGAGCCCGCATTTCAGGCACGGCATTCACTGACCAGGGGAACTGCTTAACCACTCAACCACGCTGCTTCAAGGGCTCCCTCTGCAAAATGCAGGCTTGAACCACAGGACTGGTTATGCTCCTTGCTCTGTGGGCTCTAAGTCCATCCCATGGGTTGGTTCTCACGCTCATTTCTAGGAAATCCAGGCCCAGGTGGAAGCTCTTTTCTTATCTGCGGAACTGATTGCTTCCTTGGCCTAAATGTCAACAACATGCGACTATAAAACCTACCAGTGTGTGGACCCTACAGATTTCCGCAGGGGGTTATGTGGGGATGGCAGAGATGGCCCCATGGTGGGCCCTGAGTGCTGGCTGTCATGCTGAGCACCTCACCTTGCCACCGTCTGTGGTCTCTTTCCCATGGACACTGTCTTGCCTGGAGTGTGCATCCTCTGCGGCTCCCCCTCTCCCTACCCTTAGGCTTGGTGGGTAGTAATATCTCCTGTCCCTCTTTGGACTTGGGAGCCTCACTGGAAAACACATGCCTTGGTAGATTTAGTAGGCAGAGGAGCCCTAGAGTTCTAGTGCCCTATTGGTCATGAGACCAACGTCCATGAATACATTTTCACTGGGTACCTATTGTGTACCCAATGCTGTAAGGCGGTGTCCCCAAAGCGTACTGCTACAGAACGCTAGTTTTGTGGGGTGTTCAACGATATCACCTGGACAAAAGATTCCAGAATCTAACAAGTTTGGGAAACTCTGGATTAAATAAGGTTAACTATGTTTCTTTCAGGCAATGCTTCTGAGAGACTTAGGTTGTAAGCATGCATTGGGAATTTCCAAAATGGGAGATGTAACGGGAGGCGCTCCCACAGTCAGGTAACCAGGCAGCGCCTTCTTATTTATTTTATTATTTTATGATTTGAGATGGAGTCTCACTATGTTACCCCGGCTGGACTCCAACTCCTGAGCTCAAGCAGTTACTTCACCTCAGCCTCCTACATAGCTGGGATTACAGGCATGAGCCACCACACCTGACTTTTTTTTTTTAAACAAAGGATCATACTTTGGAAACACATAGGCCCTGCAGCACACACACGCATGGGGTCTCCCTGACACCTGGCCCAGCCCATCTTTCAAAGATATGAATCCTGGACGGAGGGAAGAGTGAAGCAACTTGCCCAGGGCCCCACGACTAACGCTGCAGACCACGCCTCCCATTTCTCAGCTGAGATCAAAGGCACGTTTTTGTTGCAAATATTTAGCTGACTGCTAATTTACCTAAAACCAGTGACGCTCATAGGGACACACAGACTTTCCAGGAGAAAAATTACTAATAAAGTGAAAAAATGAGATTTTCAAGTAACTGCAGTTTTGTTTTTTTTTTTTGGCACGAAGTCTCGCTTTGTCACTCAGGCTAGGGTGCAGTGGTGCAATCTCTTTCGCCTCCTGGATTTAAGCCATTCTCCTGCCTCAGCCTCCCAAGCAGCTGGGATTACAGGTGTATGCCACCACGCCTGGCTCGTTTTTATATTTTTAGTAGAGATGGGGTTTCACCATGTTGGCCAGGCTTCCTATCAAAATCCTGACCTCAAGTGATCTGCCTGCCTCGGCCTCCGAAAGGGCTGGAATTACAGGCATGAGCCATGGTGCCCAGCCAACTGCAGCATTTTAACAGCCAGGTGTGTGTTCTTTATTATCTTGAATCCCGAGTAAATAAGTTAGAGAAAAAAATTATATGTATGTTGTACTATCAAGTTTGAATGTTATACTTTTTACTAAGAGAAATAAAACCAAGGAAACAAAATACAATAATAAACACAATCTTAAGTTGTCAATTTTCTCTAAGATGTGTAATTTCATCAAAAGCATCATTATAAGCTTTACCTTGTTAATAAATGCATTGATCATAACTTTGATGATTGCAATGGACTGTATGCTTGTGTCATCCAAAATCCCTATGTTGAAATCCTAACCCCCAAGATGATGCTATTAGGAGGTGGAGCCTTTGGAAGGTGATGAGGTCATGAAGGTGGGGCCCTTGTAAATGGGATTCGTGCCTTTCTTAAAGCACACTATTTCTGCCATATGAGGACACAGGAAGAAGGCAGCTGTCTGCAGCCTGGAAGAGTGCCCTCATCAGACCCTAACATGCTCTCTTCTTTATCTCCAATTTCTTGCCTCCAGAACTGTGAGAAACAGGTTTCTGTTGTTTAGAAGCCACCCAGTCTATAGTTTAGAAGCCACCCAGTACTTTGTTATGGCAGCCTGAACTGAAACAGATAATATCTTGATTATATTTTCTAAAGCAAGATATATTTTGACCATAATACATGTACTGACAAACCACTTTTTAATCCTCTAAGAGAAAACTATGCATTCATATTTCCAGCATTGCAGTTATCCTGATTTTGGTAGAAGAGAAAGTCCCCTGATATCAGGGAAAAATCAAAGTTCTGAACCACAATATGTGGAATGGTGGTATTAATAGAAGTGATATATATGCATTGTCCTTCTAGGATAGAGGGGCATCATCAACATTCTTTGAGAGTGGCTTTCCGGTGGTCATTCAAATCAAAGTCTGTGTTTCTTCTGGAAGCTCGTTTAGTGCAATATGTGGTGTAACTACTGAAAACTTGGCTGCCTGAACTTTTCTCTCTTGGGATGTGCCATACTGCTATAGAAACACGTCAGAAAGGATTACAAGTGGTCACCACCAGTCCTTTGCTTCATCAATAACAATGCAAATGGACTATGTAAAGGAGCAGCACTAGTTAGTAAAAATATGTTTGCATGCACAAAACTGTATAACATCCAAGTGCCTGGCCATGTTATTTTCAATAAAGCCACAATCATTACTTTTTCATTTCATCATCTTTTTCATTAGTATGGGAAAACCTTTTAGTAGCAAAAGCTCATTTTCTTTTACATACTTTTCTGTGCTCTCACAATAAACAAGCAAAGCAACTTAATTTCAACACATGGATAGAAAGAGTGTAAGTCTATATTCCCTTATTTTCTGGGGGATAAATAGGGCAGGGACTTCTAAAACTTGAGATGTTCCTGTAGAGACAGATATGCGCAATATCTGTAAAAATTTACAACAGTGCTGCAAGTTTGCTGTGTTGGACCATCGGAATTGTAATTGCTTGTGTTTTTCCAGAAGCCCTGTAAGATTAGTACATAACTATGTAATTGAAAATGGTTTATTATCTTTGCCTTACCTTGGTTTGTCAATTACCTTACCATGGTTTATTAATGATTTGAAAATAATACATGTGTTTGAGATACATATGTATGTTTCTATATATAATTATATATATATAAAGTATATATACTTTTATAATTTTATATATAAAGTGTGTATATGTGTGTGTGTGTATATATACATACACACACACACACACACACACACACACACACACACCTTTCCCTAGTTCTATCCACTGAAATGTCTTAGAACAGCGCCCAGGTTATGGTCATGAAGTACTATTTCCGGCAAAACAAACAAAAGAAAAATTCACCGGGCCCATTGGAGAAGTGGGTGAGTCTAGGTCTCAGGCAGAGAATGTCAAAGATGAGCCCGGACCCCCAGCACTGTCAAAGACCGCTAGGACTCACACGCCAGCCTGACAAGGCTCCCAGTGATCTCACATACCCCAAAGATGGGACCATTCGAACATCACATGCACAATAGCTTCAATGGACTAAAACATCTTTGAATTTAAAACACACAAAAAATCTAACTAGTCACTCTTGGGGGATGCTAATGACCAACTTATTTTTCAAAAATGGGTAAATAAGGGGAAAGAGACAGCCATTTATTCACCTTTCCTATACTGGTAACCAAACAGCAAATGAGGGGAAACTTCTCTTTACAGGAGCAGACTAGTTAATAAATGAAGAATGCATGATAGAAAACAACCATTGTGCAGCTCCTCATAGAATAATGAATAGATGCATTGAGCATCAACAATTGCTACTATGAGAGAGAGAGAGAGACAGAGAGCGAGAGAGAGACAGAGAAGGGGAGAACCAGATATTATATATCCTGATGGAAGAATACACCACCACCTGCGAAATACTTCCCACTCCTCATTCTCTGCTAGAAAAAAGAACCTGAATCTGAACAGTCCTCTAGATACAAGTACCAAGTGAGAGGAAGTACAGAGGAACGTGTGACCCCACTGTGGGGATGCCATCAGCACTCCGGTCGGGGGAGATGCTGCGGGACAGCAGTGTGGCTTCCACCAGAAATAAAATGCAAGCAGGGCCTTTGGATGGAAAGAGACATGAGACATAACAACGAATCACAGACGGGGGCTTCGTTTAGATCTCGACTGAAGCAAATAAACCACAAGAGGAAATAAAATTACAACATTTATGAGTCACCTGGAAATTCAAATATGACGGGACATGTGAGGCCTGTTAAGAAACTATTTTTGATTGTTTACACATGTGATCGTGGTATTGTGATTATGTTGGGGGAGGGGAAGGATTTATCCTTTTAGTGACACATACTGAAATATTTACAGATTAAATGATAAAGTCTCTAGGATTTGCTTCAAGCGAGTACAAGAGTAGGGAACCTAGGGGTCGTAAAAATAAAACAGTGTTGTTCATGAGTTAATGATTATTAAAGAATATGGATATGTGGGCATATATTATACTATTCTGTATTGGACTAGTTTAGTGAACATAATAAAAAGTTCTCAAAAATCAATTATATGTGAATAGTAAAAGTAAAAAGAGGAATGCCTATGATTATTGAAATAATTAAATTAATACATTCCTTTCTTAAGGTAGAGGCTCATGACATTAAGTATCTGTCTACACTTACTGCTGTCTTCCAAAACACGAATAAGGATTGTAAATCTTGAATTACATTGTCATGACAGTTGCATTTCTCTTGCATTATATTCAAAATTCTATACTATATCAACTGCCACTTTTTGAATAATGGTGTGGGCTAAAGGCTTTTCAAAGTGGAATAAAAGCAATGTGGTGCAATTATAATCTTTTAAATAAGCATGGAAGTTGTCAGTTTAATAAAAAACCTTCGTAGACATTTCATTTAATTCTCACCAAACCATAGGATGGGTCAGCTAAGCTTTCTTAGTGCCAGTTCTATGGATGGGGGTGAGGGGAGCGAAGAACATCCAAAGCTGCACAGCTGTTACTGGCAGAAGTAGCCTCATCCACATTCTTTCGCTTCCTGCTAAGTGCTTTCACCCACCGCCGCCCCCCACCGCTTAGAAGGGCAAGATACATTTTAGTTTCAATAACACATTAAGAGAAAAGCGTATCTTAATGTGTATACAATGTTTGATTCATGTGTATCTTAATGTGTATGAAATGTATCATTTTATAAAATCAAGAAATTAGACTAATATGATGTAAATGATAATATTTAAATCCAAGAGCTAATTTATTTTACATTTAATTTTTTTCTAAAAACGTGGCTTATAGATTTTTCATCAAGTTTAAATGCTGTCAAGGTTTTCAAAACAAAAATTTCAACAGTAAGAGAGAGAAACTTTCACTGATATAAATTATATGGTAATTTGCTGATATATATTACTGAGAAAAAATGTATTTAGCTCAATTATAACCTCTAAGTACGTCTGGATTTATTATTTCATCATATCTTTCTGGCTCTATATATTTTTATCTCTGATACAATTTATTGTTTTGAGATTCTGCAACCTTAAAGAACTAGTAAGTCTGTATAAATGTTGGAGGAAAATAGCATCAAAAACTCCACCATAAAAAGCTGAAGCCCACAATTAATGAGCATCTGATGCCTCTGACGTTATTTTATTTTTGTTTTTTGAGATCTCTTGTTCTGTTTTTGTCTTGTTCTGGTGCCAGGCTGGAGTGCACTGGCGCGATCGCGGCTCACTGCAACCTCTGTCTCAAGTGATCCTCATTCCTCAGCCTCCTGAGTAGCTGAGACTGCAGGTGCGCACCACTACACCCAACTAATTTTCTGTATTTTAGTAGAGATAAGGTTTCACCATGTTGGCCAGGATGGTCTCGATCTCTTGACCTTGTGATCTGCTCGCCTTGGCCTCCCAAAGTTCTGGGATTACAGGCGTGAGCCGCTGTGCCCCCAGACGCCTCTCACATTATTGTGCATCAGTTTGTCTGCAGCTAGAGATTGTCTCACAGTCTTTTAAGTAATAAAATGAGAGGAAGAATGAAAAAAAACAAAACAAACCCAAACTTAAAAACCAGAAGGCATTCCCTGTACAAAAGCCAACAGAAGTGTGTGAGAGGGAGGAGAGAACTCCAGAGAAAGTAGGAAGGCGAGGCTGCGTTTTAGGAAGGATGACCAGGGGGCCAGACACACAACTGCAGAAGCGAAATCTGTGGGCAAGGCAGTAGGAAGCAGAAGAGATACTCCCAAAAATCAAATCAATAATGTGGCGGGCAAGCTCGAGCTGTTCCCTTACAACACAGAAGGAATAAAACAAAGAAAGAAAACATGTGGAATAAGATGATGTTTAAGGAGAAAAGAGAATGTTGAATGAGTGAATGTATATATTCTGGAGGAGAAAACAAGAACCAATGAAACAGGATGGTGAGAGAGAGAAAGAGAGAGAGAGAGTCTCCCAAGCTGAAGAAAAAACCTGTATCTTATACCTGTTTCTTTTATACAGAAGAGAGATCATCATATCTCAGGGTGGTCCAAACCTGGTCACATATATCCTGGAAAATATTTAACAAGAAAAATAAAGAGTCCTCTCATCTTTCTGGCCAGAAAAAGCTATAATCATAGCTATCAGACTAAAATCAGGCTACACTCATAATCAACAAATACTACATAATAAAAGAAAAGCTGAGTTCTGAAAGATAAATTTTGACCCATGAATTGACAACCAGTCAAGTTGTTATTACATGTGAAGATAATAGAAAGATAGTATTATGCATGCACACAAGAGCTTGGAAAATAAACCATTACGTATTTTAACCCACTAAGAAATGAAGTAGAATTAAGAGCTCAAAAATGAAGATATAAAAAGAGTTGCAATGAACACTGAAATTAGTTAAAATAGAGATAAGCCTAAACATGGTTGTAAATATAAATATGCCAAATAAACTCAAATACAAAAATTGAGAATTATTCTCAAAGGAAATGATATGAGGAAAAAAATAATTTAAATATTTACAATCTGGATTTGATGAAATTCATCAAAATGCTAGGGTTAAACATCATCCTAGATAGCCTAACTAATGCATCAAGACAGGAAAAAGAAATAGGAATATAGCAGTGGAAGAGAAAAAATAAATGCATCATTATTTCCAAATGATATGACTGTATCCTGGTTAACTTAAGGAAATCAATGTAGACATAGTTCCAATGTATAAATAAATGACTTTAATACTTTTCCTGTAGACTAACAATAATCAGTTATATAGTAAATAAGGAAAAATGCACCTAAAATATTAACCAAAGTGTAACATATGGAAGTAAATTTAATCAGAAAAATAAGAATCTTTGTAAAAGAAACAGCAGGATTTTACTGGAGATTTTTTTTAAGATGAATAAAACACATTGGAAATATAAAATTATCCGCAGTTAATCTATAAATTTAATATAATTCCAATCAAAATCCCAATGTTTTGCAAGTTTTGTTTTTCATTTTTGTTTGTTTCTTAATGAGAAGAGGGAGTTGGGAAAACTTGTAATTTGTAAAGTTTATCTTGAAAATTAAATGCAATCACACAGCTTAGCATTTTAGTTTTTTGGTTTCTTTGAAAGGCACATGGTCTTAAAATGGAGTGGTATCCAAAATCAAACCGAAATATAGGCTAAATATAGAATTTAATATATAAAGAAGACAACATCTCAATAGGGTGGAAACAACCAATTAACCCACTGGGAAAAAATAAAATTAGATTCTTTTTTCATACACAAAAATAAATCCCAAACGGATTAATAATTTAGATGTAATACTGATAAACTACAACAGTACTTTCTGTGTGATAAACCACAGAGTCAAGATTAACAAATTAGTTACATAAAATTCTCAAATTCATGTATGTCCATCATTTCTCCAACCTAAATATAACGAAACAAAAACAAACTCACTTTTGGCTACAAGTAAGTTACTAGACAACCAGTGGTTTAAGTAGTAAAGATTCATTATCTCACATCGCAAAAACTGGGTGGTAAGTGGTTCTAGGTTTGGCACAGCAACTCACCTACATGACTCTTTCCATTTTCCTCTCCACCATCCCTTATATGTGGGCCTTTCATACTACCATGTGTCATCTTTTGTTGCAAGACAGCTGCCACAGCTCCAGCCATCAAATCCACATTCAAGACAGGAATAAGTGGAAGGAAACATCACCAGCCATAACTTTTTATAAGAAGCAAAACCATTCTTAGACATCTCACTGGCCTTGACTTCTGCTTATGTCTTAATGGCTAGATCTACATCATAAGACCTATCATAGATAAAAGAAAATGTAGGAAAACTAAGATTTCCCTTTGCAGTCTTGGAAGAGAAAGGCAGTGGAGAAGGGGGTTGGCAGTGGGTTCTGGGTTAGCTAACCAACAGTGGCTGACCTAGCCAGCATTCACAAAGTTAGACAAATGACGAATTGGGGCAGGGAGTGGAGGCAATTACAGTTTCTGAAAGGCAATGAAGAGACACATTACTGCATAAGAATTCTTACAAATAAATACTAAAAACATTGGAAATGATTAGAGTCTAAGGATGTTGTTAGAAGTCAATTTACTAAGAAAATCCAAATAGCCATTCAATGGATGAGGAAAGTGATCGATTTCATCAGTAAGCTAAGAACTATCAGCTTGGAAGTTGACTAGGATTATAACGTTCAGTGTTCTCTGTGGACGAAGCACTCTACGCATCTGCTAAGGGTAGCATGAACTAAAGGTACTTGCAAATACGTGTCAATGACCTTCTTAAAAGTTCACATCACTTGACATAGCGATTCCAATTCTAAGAATTAGCCTAAAAAATAGCTAGGAAAGTATGTAAAGATATATGTATGCATTTTTATCAAAACATTGTTTAAAATAGCAATAAACTTGAGGCAGTTGGTTAAATAAATTATGTTATCCACTAAAAATAATGCTCTGGTTTCCACCTACGGATGTGGAAAGGTCACATGAAACATCATTGAGTGGAAAAGCAACTTGATTTCTTAAACAAGGAACATGCAGTCTTTGCATCGTAAAGACATTTTTAAAGTACAAATAAAATTCCAGCTTTAGAAATCTTAATTTGCATGAACACTATGGGGATATTTTCTTTGTGTGTTTTTGTGTTTTCCAAGCTTGATTTTTTAAACATATGTTATTTTTTTATTGAAATGAAATTAAATACAATGGGGCACACAGCTCTAAGTGTACAGTTCAGTGAGTTTTATTTATTTATTATTTATTTTTTGAGACAGAGTCTCTCTCTGTCGCCCAGGCTGGAGTGCAGTGGGGCGATCTCGGCTCACTGCAACCTCTGCCTCCTGGGTTCAAGCGATTCTCCTGCTTCAATTTCCTGAGTAGCTGGGACTACAGGAGTGCACCACCACACCGGCTAATTTTTGTATTTTCAGTAGAGATGGGGTTTCACCATGTGGGTCAAGCTGGTCTCGAACTCCTGACCTTGTGATGTGCCTGCCTCAGCCTCCCAAAGCTCTGGAATTACAGGCATGAGCCACTGCCCCTGGCCCAATTCAGTGAATTTTTACAAATGTCTACACCCGGGTGAGCCACATGGCAATGAAGCTCCCTTGTGCCTCCTTCCAATCAATCTTCTTCCCATAAGCAACCACTGTTGTGACTTACAGCATATATTAATTTTGTAATTTAAAAAATGCTTAACATTTACGTATAAGAAAATCCTCACAGGAGAACTTGCAACCAACATAAGATGATTACAACAAACTTAAGATTGAGAAAATTTGGCATGAAAAATATTGTTAGTGCAGAATGGCAGACTTTTAAAAATGAGGTATCTGTTATATTTTTTAAAGATATATTTGCACTCTCATTATTCTTCATCAAACCCTTCTAGTTTTTCTGCTGTCATGATGAAATATGTTTTCTATACAACATTACATATGTATATACCATCTAAAGATAGAATTCCAGCAAAGAGCAGATTTAAAGCCAGGCATTTATCTGGAAAAGTTAATCTCTTTCTCCTCATTTAAGAATGACTCTTTTTGTGTGAGTAGGGGAGGGAGGCTCATGAATGCCCAAGGACTTGGAAGGAATGTTATTAGCAAAAATACACAAGGCTTCTGCCATCAGGAATCTCACAGCCCAGTTAAGGAGATAAGACTGAAAAAAATCTGTCTGTAGCACAAGATGGCACATTATGTGAGACCATGTAAGGAAGAGTCAAGCGCCCTATTCTGCCCAACAGCTGTAAGGATTACAGAAACAGGTGGCTGCAAAGCCTTTGTAAATCGCCTGCTGCTACCTGCCACGTGTCCATTGTGGTTCTCACGGGGTCTGATGGAGAAGTCAAGGTGTTCATCACTCAGTCTGGTAAGTCTTGAAGCTACCCTGCATCCTGATGGCCTGTATGCTCTGAAGGAGCACAATTTCATGAGGGGTAGAGAGGGAACATGAGGCCGGCGTGATCCGCCCAATCACTGAAGCCCAGTGTGGCCGGGAGTGAGGGGGAAAGGCAGGCCAGGGAGGCGGCAGAGTGACCAAGGCTCCAAGGTGAGATCCGTGTCCTGCTGAGGGGAAAAGAGCAGCCTTGTCTGAGAGGGCTGGGGACACAGCTTCTAGCATCGCCAGCAGTAAGGATGGGGAAGAGGACAGCTCAGCACGTCACACCCTGAGCTAACGGGCTGCCAGGGGCAACCATCATCTGAGCAAGCCGTGGCCCTGCGGAGGGTGGTCAGGGCGTCTGTCACTCACAGGCATCAGGCAGGCAAGTCCCCTCCAAACCAGTGACCTCCACACGCTGGCCAGCATCCTTCCCTTGGGGCTGAGGAGCCCAGGAAAAGTGGTGCCGTGTCCACCTGGAGCAGGGAAAGCATCAGAACCACGTGGTTTTTCATCCTTGGGAGCATTTTAACCTGGAGGCTTCCTGCTTGTGATAACTTGTAAGGCCTGATACATTTGTGCAGAATTTCTCCTGGAGTGAGGGAAGCACTGCTGTTTCCAGGTGGCTTAATCTAAACCTCAGTATGTTTTCCCCAGGACCTCCTCGCTGCAGTTTGCTTACATCTGAGTAGTGGAAGAACTGTTTGTTCTTTTCTCCTCCACGTCTTCCCCAGAGAGTGCTCCCCGTGAGCCCCATTTGTCCAATTTTCAATACCCAGGCACACATTGAGGACCTTTCCGAGCCTGCCCAATCTTGAAATGAATTTTGACCCTGTAAACGTGCCTGGCAAAAGAAGATTTCTGCCCTGAAGACTCTGTGGGTGCTGCTGTAGTCAAGATTTTGCGGCCTGGGTCCCTTTAAAACAAGCTCAGAGAAACCAAGCTGAGCACTGGAGTGAGCTCCCCAGCAGCGGAATGTCCACCTTCTCCGGACTCCTGCTCAAGTGCTCCCACAGCCCCCACATTCCTCCGTGTAGGAGGACAAGGAGGACACAAACAGACCTTGCTCCCAGGGAGCGTGTGTGCTGGAAGCAAGAGCTCTCCTGGTGATGTCCTGACGGTTTGGTGAAGACTTGGCCCCAAAATCCTACCTGTCCTTCTAATCCTTCTAACGGCTCAGGCCACCGAGTCTCAGGCTGAGAGCGAAGTGAGGCCCAGGAGAGCTTAAGTCTGGTAGAACCACCGATTGGACTGCCATTCTTGCTGGTTGTCGATTCAGGGCAGGAGAGGACCAAGAAGAGAACAGAGCCGAGAGCTGGGAGGGTTGACGGCTCTCAGCCACCGCCTCCTTCTGTAGCCCAGGAACGTGGGCTGTTTCTAATGAGATAAAAAATATATCCATCCACCTCTGACTGTGCAACAAGCTTACTGCCAAGCTCATTTCCATTTTTGTAAAATACGAATGACAATACGTACTTTGAAGGGCGGCGATGAGGGGAAGAAAGTCTCATTTCTTTCTATTCCTGCCTCATTTCTCTTTTTCCCCTGACGCTGCCTTGATCTTGTAACGCAAAGAGCCTTTGGGGCTCTTACCCAGCGCAGGCCTTAGTTTCTACACAGCCAGTTCGGCCACCACTTCCACCTCATCCTGTCCCCAGAGCCAGGTAAGACAGACCAGTGTCGAGAGGCTTCTGTTTAGTTGTCAGGTCTGGATCTGTTAACCTGCTTTTGCAGCTGCGTCTCCACCGTGGTCACACTTTCAGGAGCGAGCTGACGGTCTGAGGCCTTCGCCAGCCCTGTTTTCTCAGGGCCTGTGAACGAGAGGGCCCTGCAGCCCCATCCGCACTGAGCCCTCCGACCCCACAGGAGAGGGGGCTGGCTGTGGGGGCTTCCCTCACTGCTGGCCAGAGTCAGGGATTTTCACTATGAGGTATCTGCCAACTAGATGGATGTTTCATTATACGCATTAAAGCCATTGGATCTCTTCAGGATCGTAGACTAGCTGTTCTAACAAAAATTAGACAAGTATACTTTATTTTTTAAAAACTCAAAATAGAAAAAGCTGAATTTATAATAACCCCCAGGAGGCAGTTTCTCATATTACTGAGAATTCTTCAGCATTGAATTCCTCCATCAGTACCTTTAAATCCAACAGAAGGATTGAGAGAGGAAGAACCTCATTCAGTCGGGTGCGGTTTATGCTGGATTCCCTGGAGCTGCGGGGATTTTCTGGGCACATGGGCGGGGGGACGCCGCACTGAGCCCTGACCCCTACAGCAGTGGAAAATCAAGTAACGAAAACCAAAATCCAGCAACTTCACTCCGTCTTTTCTCTGTACCAGGCTTCATTTGTAAGGCTAGGTTTGAAGAATGGATCCTATGACTGAAATATTTTCAAAAGCTGTGGACTCAGTCTAACAGCATTTGTTAAACAAATGAGGACCCCGAAGAACAGGGAAAGGGAGAGGCTTGCTCTGGAGTCAGATGTTGAATTTGCCTGTCCTGATCCCAGCCTGCTAAATTTTCCAAATGCTGTCCTTTTATGAGGGCTGGAGAAAGTAAAAAGGGAAGAACAAAATTAGGCAGATGTGTATTTCTTAAGACATCAATAACTATCTGGAGATCCACCATAAATGAAGAGAGAGGATCACTAAATATCCTACCTAATTTCACAGACATTGCTTGGGAATAGCAATGCAAAGGTCTGAAAGTCCAAAGGATTATTTTAAAGGGATAAATGTAAAGTTTTTTAGTATATAGAATACAGAGGTCCTTATAGCACATATTAATTTTTTTTTTTGAGACAGTCTCACTCTGTCATGCTCAGGCTGGAATGCAGTGGCGTGATATCAGCTCACTGAAACTTCTGCCTCCAGGTTTAAGCAATTCTCCTGCCTCAGTCTCCTGAGTAGCTGGGATTACAGGTGCCTACCCCCACACTTGGCTAATTTTTGTATTTTTAGTAGAGACAGGGTTTCAACATGTTGGCTAGGCTGGTCTCGAACTCCCGGCCTCCTAAATCTGCCTGCCTTGGCCTCCCAAAGTGCTGAGATTACAGGCATGAGCCTGTAATTGACTGATGAGAACACATTAAAACTTAGATCAATCACTGATGAATCTCACTTTTGAAACTCCAAAGATTCTCAAAGTAAATTTTTTCTCTTATACACATCAACCTTTTGTCCTTACCATTGTTTGCTTATCATTTGCCTAACAGACCACGTCTACACTTAATAGTATAAAGGTAAATGTCAAACTATCTCCTGGCCAAATTAGGAGTTTAGAATTTGTGGAAATTTTACTCTATGCACACCTGCTGTGGGGATCAGGGAGCAGCCGTTTCTTTCACGGGGTCCCTGTCTATAGAAACAACATAAGTTGCTCCATATTAGCCTATCAGCATCATTCTGGCTGCCCAAGTTCATTTGATCCCATAAACAAAGTACCGTCGCAGGCAATGACAGTGATCTGTGTGCCAGGTGACTCCTATGGGATGGCCTTGCTAGGTGAGGCCCTTAGCTCCAGGCCATCTGGTCAACCCCACTGCAGAGAGTGGACTGGAGACTATTCCAGAAGGGAGTGATGAGGACGAGGACACTAGGACCAGGCTCAGGAAGCTATGGCCTGAGAACACTACCGTTCCAGCCACCAGAGGCAGAGCAGAGGCAGGATCCCCCTTGCCTGGATCAAAGATTTGTCCTGACTCTGTAAGTCAAAGCAGCAAAAGAAATGGAAATAGAAAAATTCTGTATATGCTAGCAACTTTTCAGCCCTATCTCTCTGAGCAGTAATTAAACTTGGAATTGAATATCAGAAGAGAAAGGATGCCATTGCTGTCGAACTGCATTTGGAGTATCGTGAACGTGAACCACCGGCATTTCCTGTTTCACGCATCACTGTGATGTTTCTGAAGAATTCCCTGTGCACTTGGGCTGAGGATGATTATTCTAATGTATGTAGGGCGCCAACTGGCTCTGCAGAGTTTTAAGTGTCCACAGGGATTTTTAAAGCATGTCTTTCAAGTTAAATACAGCAGAGAGCCAAGCTACAAGGGTCTATTTTTCCACCTGTGGTCGCATTAAGGACTGCGGTAATTGGAACCTGACAAGAGCTCCTGGTTTCCACGGAACTGGGGGTAGGCATGTACATTGGCAACACTGTGTGAAAAGCTGCCTTCTCTGTGTTCACCACACTGGAGCCTGTGGGGGCTGCAGCCGGTTGTGAATAATGCACGACAAGGAATGGGCTGTGCTGCCCAGCACAAAGGGCTCACGACAAAAACCTTGGTGGCCAAACTCTGAATTGCTCCACCTGAGGCAAGGTCCCCCTCCCGATGGTGCCGGGGAGAGCAGCCCTTCCTGGAGGCTAATTTCTGTAGGTAGAGGGCCTCCTGAGCTGGCCTGGCAGACCCAGCAGGAGCCAGGGCCTGGGGGATCTGCATGTATTTCAACATCCAATGCACAAAGCAATTCCTTCCGCAAATCCAACACTGGTTGCTGCGTCACCCTTCTTCAGGACAGGTTAAGGTCCATCTAAGGTTCCAAGGGAGAGAGGTGGGGAGAGACACTGCCCAACAGGCATTGGCTTTTTGTTTCATCTCTCCCTCAGGTAATCCCTCCTTCACATTCGTCTGGTGCCATGCTGGAGACAGAGCGTTTCTGTTTGCTACCCTTGTCCCCAGGCCTTGTCTGGCCTTGCTTATGACAAGAGGTTACCAGTCAGTCTGCCACAGCCAGACTAGAGCAAACCCAGCGAGTACGGAGCCCACTCTGCCCTCATGGAGATCCGTATCATCTAAGACGTCCCAGACACATCCAGAATCAGCCCCAGAGCAGGGCTCAGGCCGCCTCTAAAAAGACACGCTTCTGCATCCCATTCAAGATGAGCAGCTGATGTGTTTAAGCAAAGCCCTACCAAGAAAATAGGAGAATATCCAGATGCTTCCATGCGCAGCAGGCTTCATTCTGACACCACTTCCAGAGAGTTCTAGCTTGCAGATCGGGACCGGAAATCCCTAGAGAGGAAAACCTTTCCCCTTCTCATTTCAGATTCCACCCAGCGCAACTGGTCACCTCCTTCACACCTTGACTCAGAGCTCTCCTCCTAGTGAGGCCTGTTCTAAGCACCCTGTGTAAAAGTGCCCCACACTCTCACCCACACACCACACATGCACCCATACACACACAGGCATACACACACACCCCCCTGAGGAAACACGCCCACACGCTCATCCGACATAATCCCAATACACAAACTCATACACACACACTTGCACGCATATACACACTCTCACACACACACAACACTCATACCACAGCCTTGCCAATCCCTCTTCTCTGTTCTGCTTTTTCCTTTTTCTTTAGTATTTCTGACATGAAAAACTTCCCTGTGTGTTAAGTCTGTTGTTGATCATCTCACTTCCCGCTGCTCCAGTGAGGCCGACAGGAGTCCATGTTCTGTTCACTGATATGTAAGTGCCCAGAAGCATGCCTGCCACGTGGAAGATGCTTTGTTCATATTTGTGCAGTGACCTTCAGAACGAAAAAACATGCAGTTAGATTGTGATGGGTTTTCAATTAGCGAAGATATCTTACTGCTAGATATTTTTTTGTTTTTTTTTTTTTTCATTTTTTTTAAATTGCATTTTAGGTTTTGGGGTACATGTGAAGAACATGCAAGATTGTTGCATAGGTACACACATGGCAGTATGATTTGCTGCCTTCCTCCCCATCACCCATATCTGGCATTTCTCCCCATGCTATCTCTCCCCAACTCCCCACCCCCCGCTGTCCCTCCCCTATTTCCCCCTGACAAACCCCAGTGTGTGATGCTCCCATAAAATACTACAATACTTGCACAGATTCTGTGGGAAGTAGAAAAGTTCCTTTTTAAACTTTCCTTCCTTATTAAATCATAAGTGTGCTAATAACTTTGTTAAGCTCTATCCTCTGTAGCTGTTAGAAGACATACCATGCTTACAGCCATGTAGTACATTCTATGTCCTTGTACTTTAACCAAAATATCTGTGCTGGATGTGCTCACAGGCATGTCCCAGCTCTCCATTGCTTTTACCTGTTTAAAACGTTTTAAGTTGTTAGTCAATCGGGTTTTAGTTTAAATTGTGAGATCTGGCTCCAGCCAACAGAGATCAGACACAGCAGTAAGGATGACCCCAAATGTGTGAGAAATAAATTTGTGTGTTTTCTTTGGTCTTTGTACTCTCATGTCAAGATGGCTAGTGAGAGTACCCTTTCTGCAGTCCAGGAAGTAAAAACTGCATTGCTGAAAGATCCTTTGTCTCAGTGCTGATTTTTCTTTGTGGCACCGAGCATCTATTTCCAACAGGTTCACACTTCAGTTACCTTATTTTAATATATTATTTATTCAGAAGTCTTTTCCTATGGGCTCTATTTAGGCTGCAAAGAAAAAGAGGAAGTGGAGGAAGGGAGGGAGATTCAGTTAGAAAGGATATAGAAAATCAAGAAGAGAGATCCTTCTTTATATTAACTGGGAGGCGAAGACTGCCCTGTAGGGGCCAATTCCAATTTTGCAGAGCTGAGATCCCTCCCTAGCCATTGATGATTTGAAAATCCCCCACTGAGTTCTGGAGTGGCTGTGTATCATGCATTATTTGGTCTATAAAAGTGAACTCTCTGGGGTCAGGATATTTCGCAAAATTTCCAGGATTCGAATTTATTCGCAGAGACAGCTGCCTTGGCCAAGGGTCCCTGATCAGTAACTCTTCCTTGGATGTAGCATGACTGTGGGCCTAATGGGGCTATTCCTCAAATGCCTGGCAGCAAAAGAGATTCTCCCAGTCTTCCTAAAGGGGAAAACCAACACTAACTTCAATTTGTTAAAAACAAAACAAAACCAAAAATGTCTTTACGACTCCAGTGCTATCACACCACACCTTTTCTCCTGGTTTAACTGTCCAACGGAAGGAGTAAAGGGGATGCCATGAGATAGTGAGACAAACCCAGTTTTTCGAAGCTGAGATGCGCTCTGATGCTATCACTAAAACAGCTGTGTGTCTTTGGGAAAATCATGCAACTTCTCTGATTTTCTCACCTCTAAAACGAGGGACTTGTGGGCAACATGGTGAGGCTTCATCTCTACAAAAAATACAAAAATTACTCACATATGGTGGCACACCTGCAGTCCCAGCTACCTGGGAGCTGAAGTGGGAGGATCGCTAGAGCCATGATCACATCACTGCACTCCAGCCTGGGCAACAGAGCAAGACTCTATCTCAAAAAAATACGACAATAAATGAGGGGTTTGCAACTAATCTAGGACCTTTGCTTCTCCCTGCAACCAATTTCTTAACCTCTGTTTTCACATCTGTAAAATGGAAACAGAATTCTTTCCTCAAGTGGCACAACGCCAGTGCACGGTTGGCTGTGGCTCCCTTCCCGGCTTCTTTTCCCTTGTTCTGCCAGTGCTGTGGGGGTGTTACTGTCATTGATTCCTGTTTCTCCCCAGTGCCTGTTGAGGGGTGGGGCGGGAGGTCCTCATGGAAGCTCTGTAGGGCATGGAGGAGTAATGAGGAGACCTCACGGCCTCTGCCTTTGCACTCCTTGCCGGAGGGTGGAGCTGGAGAGAAGTGCTCCTGTGCAGCTATTAACCATTGCAGTCCTCCTTCATGGGCTCCTTCATAACCCCAGCTATGCTAGGACGTGTCTCCTGAAGGCCCCACAACAACCTCATGGGGCAGATGCTGCTGTCCTATTCTGCAGGTCCATGAGGGCTAAGTAAGCCAGAGGTCGTGGATACAGGATTCTGAGCAAGGCGTGTTTCCCCCAGAGTCCACATTCTTGCTATGGCCCTTCTAGCTATGCAGTAAAAGTGGTTCTGGCTTTAGGCTGAGCAAGAGAGCCTCCTCTCCCAAGAGGGTCTGACCTCCACCACGAACCTCTGAACGATGTCTTAGCCAGGTCTTCTGCCAGTTGCTCAAAGGTGCTCTGTGGCC